>CAWUFW010025568.1:0-43212 GCA_963921515.1 Calotriton arnoldi
CGGCAGTTTTCTCAACGCGGACTGGTAGTTTCTCATCGCGAGCGGTCGCGAGCATACGTGACCACTCGCAATGAGAAACCTGACCTCCCCGCGTTGAAAATCTCGCCGGGAGGTTTATTTTCCACGCTCGCGATCGGCAACTTGATGTTGCTGATCGCGAATGAGGAAAAAGTCTCGCCGGGATGTTATTTTGCTCGCTCGCGATCGCCAACTTGACGTTGAGGACCGCGAGCAAGCAAAAAATGCCCGCTACGCGTTTTTGCACTGTGCTATGTGCAATTCGCATAGCGCGTAGTTGCGCAAACTACGCGAGCGTAGCGTAGTTTTCTGCCAGGCCTAGTGTTCTGCAATGTTGTATTCCACCCTCTTTTCCAACTCAGCTAATGTGCAATTGTCTGTATGTAGGTGACTCGGATACCCCAACATGCCGTGGTTGCTGACACCCCTCAGGAACCCTGTGACACCAGCCCAGATGCGCTACAATGAGGCACATGGTTGGACCAGGAGAGTGATCGAGCGGACATTTGGTCTCCTGAATAGCCGCTTTCGCTGCCTGGACAAGACAGGAGGGGCCCTCCCATATGCCCCTGCAAAGGTGTGCAAGATTGTCATCATCTGCTGCATGCTACACAACCTGGCAGTGCGGAAGGAGTTGCCTCTCATCCTGGATGACGATGACCAACATCCGCCACCTGTGGAGGATCCTGGCCTGGGCCACAATGCCAGTGATGATGATGATGATGAGGGGGATGTCCGCACACAGCTCATCACCAACTTCTTCAGCTGAATGTGAGTATACAAAGTTGGTATGTCAATGATTTGAGTTTGCATGATATGTGTTGGTGGTGCTCTGTTGCTGTTTGAGTGTGGCCATGTGCTACTTGATTGTATTCGTGCAGCGCTGTGTCCTTACAGGTAGTCTGTACTCCCCAACAGTGTTGACATGCTAACTTGGTTTTGTGTAGGTATCTTGTGACATGTATTGGGCATGAGTATTGCAGTTCTGTCCTGTTCTTCAGTGCTTTTGACTGTGTGTCATGTCTGTGCTTCACAGGGTACTTTCAGAGTTGTTTGGTCAACTGTGATCCCCCGACACCATGATTCAACTTCCAGGGTGGAAGCAGTTGTTTCCCTGCAGGTGATGTGCCACACACCCCTGGACTTTATTTCCTCTACACTTGGTGACTGTGTGGCCACTGCCACGTGGGATTACCTTGCATCTGTAGTGGAAACAACATGTTGCGAATGTGTAGTAAACCTGTGCTTCACTTTGGGATGTGCGTTGTCTGTGGTCACACATCTGACTGACATTTGCTTACTGCACCTGTGGGCTAGTTAACACAGACTCTGAATAGGTGTTGTCTGTGCATTCCACTGTATTTC
The DNA here is from genome assembly GCA_963921515.1 of Calotriton arnoldi. Taxonomy (NCBI): domain Eukaryota; kingdom Metazoa; phylum Chordata; class Amphibia; order Caudata; family Salamandridae; genus Calotriton; species Calotriton arnoldi. The sequence goes on from CAWUFW010025568.1 coordinate 1,384, forward strand.
CTGGCAACATCAGTGTAGGCGATGAGTCAGATGTCCCTGGTGTGTATGTGTTGTGTAGCCCTAGTGGTGTGTCTCCCTCATATGTGTCACGTCGCCATGACTCACATGACGGTGTTGAACTTGCTGTAGCAGTTAGCATGCACAGTGTCATTTAGCAGATCATCATCTCCATGACAAAAACAACGTTGGAATCACAACAGAGGCAAGTATGGTGTATTAGTGAGTTTATTTACATACATGTGTGAGGATAGTGCACAGGATGGTGGGTGCTGTACATTGGGATTGGAATCCAAAGTTCCCAGATGAGTTGGAAGTGTTGGTAGCAGAAATGTCCTGAGTAAAGTCCACAGTCATCTGATACATTGGTCCAACTTAAACTCCCCATGTCATGTGGGAGAGTTGGGTTGCATTCGACAGGGTGAACAGTTTGCACACAAAGGAGAATTTCCAGAACAGGTGTTGGGTTCGTGGGGGATGTGCATGGCCAATGCATGGCCATCGGCCTCTCAGTTTTCCTTCCTCGGACAACCCCTCTTCTTTCGGGGGTACCCTCACGTGCAGGCTCCTGCGGTGCAGAGGACTCTCCGCCAGAGTCATCCTCCCTCCCTGTGGCAGTTGCAGTTGTTGCGGCACCAGATGTTTTGGGCACACAGGGAGGTGTGGCCATGTTGGTGCTAATCTGGCGGAAGCATGTCAATATGTCCCTATGCACCGCTGTCAGTTCTTGCAATGTGTCCCACTTGGACTCCATGCGAGACATGTGTGTCTCCACACGGGACATGTGTGAGTCCAAGCGGGCATGATGGGCAGCCTGCTGCTGTTGAATGTCCTTGAGGATCCCCACTACCTGGCTGACCTCTCCGGTGCTATTCTGGTACGCATCAGCAATGCGTACCAGTTGTGGGTCATCATGCAGTCCAGACCCCTCTGCAAACAGCGACCTCTGCCTACCACCCCTCCCACCACCCCTGGCCACACGTGCGGGACCTGCGGTGGCACGCACAGGTGACCCTAGGCCCCCTTGGGGGTTGGTACTGGGGTTGTTGTCCATTGCTTCCCGGGGGGCCGGGGTCCCTGTGCTGTTGTCATTGGTGGTCCTTGGTCTGTCCGTGTCGGCGGGGGTGGTCTGTGTGTTGGCAGTTGTTGGAGGAGTGGGTGCAGGGGGTGCAGATGGTGGTCCTGCTGGTGCTGCATGATGACTCACACCGGAGGGGCCAGGTAGGTCTTCGCCAACGGAGGAGGGCATAGGCTGTTCCACACCAGAGAGCTCAGGGTCCCCCGGAGCCTGGGACAGGGACTCCTCATCGTCTGCTGCTGTGTCCCCATCACCACCTGTTTTTGGAAGAGACACACAATGTATGTTATGTTTCTACAGGCATCAATGGTTCAAACACCTGACAGTTGTGACTGTACCTCTGGATGCGGGCCTGTACATTGCATTGTCCTAAGTTGTCACAGTCAGAGGTTGATATTGGTGTAGCACATTGTCCTGCCAACCTGAAGCATTTCAATGTGAATGTTGAGGTGTGTGCATGGCCAGCATTGGTGGTATTTGATTGACATCCGGCCCTCCTTCTACCACAGCCCAGTTATCCCACCATGAAGCATGCCACCCTTGCAGTGGGTGCAGGTTGACTCTCAGGATGTCAGTCAGTGGTGTCCTGCTGTTGGTTGGTGCACAGTTCCCAGCAGGGCCTTGTGCTCCCCACAACAGAGCACCATTGTCAGACATCTTTGAAGTGGCTTTTCACTCCCTGTGAGGTGTGCATGCTTCAGTGTGAGCTTGCTGGTCCATGCAGGTGGGGGATGTTGAGCTGTGACTACCACTCCCATCATGCTATTGCCTACACCCCCCTTCCCAGCATGCCCATACTTCCTTCCTTTTGACTCTGCTTCCCTGTGGGGTAGTGTGCCTGTGCTGACAGGATGGCTGACAGTGTTTTCCTGGCGTTAGTTTGGCTACAAGTCCCAAAGGTGTCCCTGTGCTTCACACAGCATAACCCAGGGTGGTGGTTCTTGGTGGGATATTTAATTAGAGTGTGAGGCAATGCATTCTCTCAGGTGAGTTGGGTGGAGTTTGTGTTAAGGGTGTGTGTGAGATGAGCTGCTGGTAACTGTGGTCAGTGCTGTCAGTCCTCCTTCCCACCCAGCCAGATATCCCACCATGGAACGTGCTTCCATTGCAGGGAGTGCAAGTTGGCTTTCAGGATGTCAGTCAGTGGTGTCCTGCTGTTGGTTGGTGCACAGTTCCCAGCAGGGCCCTGTGCTCCCCACAGCAGTACCCAGTGTCAGCCATCTTGTCAGTTTTTTTCCACTCCCTGTGATGTGAGCATGGTTCAGAGTGGTGTTGATGGGCCAATTGTGAGGGTGACCAATATCTGTGACTACGACTCCCATCATGCTATTGGCTACACTGACTTCACCAGCATACACAGAATTCCTTCCTTTCAGTGAGCTTCCCTGTGAGGTGGTGTTGTAGTGGTGGCAAAATGTCTGACAGTGTTTGTTGGTTAGATTTGTGCCACTGCCTTGCTCTATTTGTTGTTGGGTTTGTACATGTCATGACACAGTTACATATCACTATGGGCAGGCAGGTATTGTGTTTGTCTAACTAACATACACATCTTGGGATGATTATGTTTTGGTTACTGTGGCTTTGCTAATTGTGCATGGTTTGACTATCCCCTTGACAGTGATGTGTGTGTATTGTCACACGATATTGGGTATATTGGTTGTGTACTCACCAGGCTCTGGGATGTTTGATAGTCCATAAACGCTCTCTGGTGGTAGGATGGCCCGCACCTTCTCCTCCCAGGGCCTGAGGTATACTGGTTTGGCAGGAGGGCCACTGCCAGTGCGATGGCTCAAGGTGTAGTCCTTCTTGAGTAGGGCCTTGACCCTCCTGCGCACATCATACCACCTGTTCTGGATGTCTTCCTTTGTGCGCAAACATGGTGATTGTGCGTTCACCCTGTCGACGATCCTCTCCCACATCTTGGTTTTCTGCGACATGGGGGTCTGTTGGACCAATGTACCAAACAAGTGTGGCTCTACCCTGAGGATTTCATCTACCAGCACTTCCAATTCACTGTCTAGGAACTTTGGATTCTTCTTTGGGGGCATGGTGATGGGTGGTGGTGGGGATTGATGTGTGTGTGTGTGTGCAGGTGAGGGTGTGTGTGTGTAGGTTTTGCTGGGTGTATGTGAGGGTGCTATTTGGGAGGTGCTAATGGTGTGTGGCTTGTGTGATGGATGAGTTGTGGGTGTGTCTGTGGTTGCTGTCTGATGGTGTTCTGTGGTGGCAGGTCAGTAGAATTTGCAAAGGATCATGGTAGGGATTTGTGGCCTTTATATGGGTGGAGTTGTGGGTGTGTCTTTGTTCCATTTTTTCCACCCCCAGTATTTATTGACTTTGTCATTGCTTGTTTGGCCCTTTTTTTTGTATTTTTTCCTTTGTAGTTTTTGGGCATGTAGGAGACGTTCTTCTGCCCGAGTAGGACGCTGCAGTTGGCTCGTGCGAGCTTCTCCAAGTCTTTCAAGCCGTGTTTCTGCTGTGTTTCATGTGCGGGGTACGCGTCGGTCGCGGAGTATTGGGTTGCTTCGGCTCCGTTTTGTATGCGTGTCGGTCGTTCGGCTTGAGCTCCGTGCGACTCAGTCTGGTTTTCCACGCATTGCATCGTACTGCGCGGGTCGGAGTTCGCGGATACGTTTCTGTCGGCTTCATTCCTGGTGCGTGTCGGTCGGTTCGATTCGCGTGGTTTTCCGGCCGGATAGCTGGTTTCCGTGCGGTTCGGTTGTTCGGCTTGTGTTCCGTACGAGTCGGTTGTGATTCACATGCATTGCATCGTACTGCGCAGATCGGGCAGCACCGGTACGTGTCGGTCGGACTAAATTCCCGTACCGAGTCGGTCGGTATGTTTTCCGGCCTGAATCGGAATCGGCCCCTAAGTCTAAAAGTAATTCAAATAAACTTCCCTTAACCGATGCGACGCAGCTTCCAACCGTGAGCTTCTCCCTTCAAAAATTACCAAAAAACAACACCAATAGCCTAGAAAATAGAACTTAGTTAAAAAAATGGGCGCCTAATTGAAGCAAAAAATACTTTTCCACATTAAAGTCAATGTAAAATAGAAATGATGAACAAAAAAATGTTTCAAAAATACTTATTAATGTTACTAATGTTTAAAATGTTTTTTGTATTGTGTTAAAAATTGTACAATGTATATTCATAAATATTACAACACACATAATAATTTTCATTATACATTAAAAAAGTTGTAATGACTTATTGTTATAAAAAATATATTTGTACTGTTTGTAAAAAATAGGAAAAATTGTATTAACTGTCATATTTTTTTACACTATACTTTCCTAACTTTATAATATTAATTTTTGATACACATTAAATAATATCATACAAAATATAATATTATTTAGTATCAAATGTGTGAATAATTCAAAAATGGAATACAACAAAAATTTTTGCAAAATATATATTAAATAATAATGTAAACTGTGCATAATTATCTAATACATATTTACAATATAACAAAATTGTATAACTGATGCAAAAATAAATTTATGTTAAATAAATGTGTGCAAAACAATGGATAACTTCTTATGTTTGTAAAAAATGTACATATTTGCCAACTTCTGCATTCTATAAAACATAACATTGTTTCATACTTACCATGCTTCCAAATTATATTATTTATGTTTAAACATTTACCAAATATGTTACATATCCAAAAATAAAAAAAATATTATTTTGCTTTATATATGAAACATTGTAAATAAAATGCACTAAATTTCTTTCCTTGAATGTTTCAATAAAAATAAAGAAATAAATGAAATATAAATCTTGTTATTTATTTACTTTCTATGATATGTTTATTATATTATATTTGCAATAAAATAATTGTCTTACATTTAATACCTATTATAAATTAATATTTTAATAAACATATATTATGTGTTATTACCACTTAAACCTACATTATTTTAAGAATCTTGCTCCAAATTAAAGATATATTTTACTATTCTCACTACAAACTACATTAACTCAGGAAAGGTGCTGGTCACTAAACATATACAAAAATTGTATTTCAGCTCCAAACTATAATAACTCAGGGAAGGTGCTGGACAATAAACATATAAAATATACTATTCCCACTCCAAACTACAGTAACTCAGGGGAGGTGCTGGACACTAAACATATATAATTTAATATTCCCACTCCAAACTACATTAACTGAGAGAAAGTTCTGGACGCTAAACATATATAATTTACTATTCCTTCTCCAAACTACATTAAATCAGGGAAGGTGCTGGATAGTAAACATATATAATTTACTATCCCACTCCAAACTATATTAACTCAGGGAAGGTGCTGGACAATAAACATATAAAATATACTATTCCCATTCCAAACTACAATAACTCAGGGAAGGTGCTGGACACTAAACATATATAATGTAATATTCCCACTCCAAAGTACATTTACTGAGGGAAAGTCCTGGACACAAAACATATTTAATTTACTAATCCCACTCCAAACAAAATTAACACAGGGAAGGTGCTGGACAATTAACTCATATAGGGGCTCATTACGATACCCGGCGTAAAAAATCCGCCAGGCATGGAAGCGGCAAAAATCCGCCCGCACACACCGCCTGAACACCGACCACGCCATTATGAGTACACAAACCGAAAACCGCCATCGGCGGAAAAATCACACAAAATACCGCCCGCCATCGTCCGAGTCGGAGTCAAACCGCCCGCCACGGACGGAAACACGCACGACAACACAAAACCGCCCGCCCACACGGCCGACACACCGCACGTGAAATTACGATCGCACCGCCATGAGCGCGGAAAAACCACAAATATACCGCCCGCCAGCGCAAACAACGCCGATGAGAATCGACACGGCAGAAGCCATGGCGCCCACGTACCTGCACAGAAACCATCCGCACACAAAACCAATAGCACACAACATGGCCAACAAGTCCACACAGCAAGGCACACACAAATACACAAGCACAGTACACATCCCGAAAACACCCCCGGACAAACAAAAAATACAAAGGCCAGAACCCCAGACACAACACACCTGAAAACAACAGACCATGAGGACACACCCACATAGGTGAGTACAAAAGCAGCACTCCCACAGACCACAACCCCTTGCTACATTGCAAACCAGAGAGGAGAGGACACAGTGACACAGCAAGGACAGCAGCACACCACAGAAACGCACACATCACAACCACCACCACCACCACCACCACCACCAAACACCACCACCACCAAACACCGGCACCACAAACCCCCTGCAGATTACACAACACACACCGCACCAGCACCACAAACACCATGGCACCACAAAGGATGCCCAAGTTCACGCCCATGGAGCTGACGGTCATGGTCGACGAGATCATCAAGGTGTACCCACAAATCTATGGGAACATGGTCCAGCACACACCACTAGCCACCAGAAACAGAATGTGGACCCGGATCGTAGACCAGGTCAATGCAGTCGGGACCCTGCCCAGGAACAGAGTCGAGATAAACAAACGTTGGAATGACGTAAAGAGCCTGGTCAAGAAGAAGGAGGGCAAAAACAGAGAGCTGGCTGCCGTCACTGGCGGAGGGAATCCCGCGCTCTTTAAGACCTTCAAAGCGTGGGAGGAGAAGGTGCGAGTCGTAATCCATCCGGAGATCCTCGCCGGATTAGCAGGGGAGTGGAGGCTGGTAAGTACAAACTAATGTATACTAGCACACCGCTATGTACTCACATGCGCAACCACCATGCCACAGCTCCCAGGGACAAACACCCCCATGTCCAGCACACAATACACAACACATCACACGCACATGCAACAGACACTACCACACACAGGCCAAACCGAACAACTGTAAGATGCGTGGGGACATGTGTACACTAAGCCAGCCACGTAACCACCAACAGGTCCCCAAATATGCCAGAAGCGCCACAACGAGCACCCACCACACCCATGTGTCCGCCACAGCTGCACTAACCGACAAGTAACAGGTAAGTGGCAGGAACACAAAGTGCAGTGGGTGGGACGGTGGACAGCCCAAGTACAACACACACCAGGCCCCAGTCCCACAGCACAGCAAGGAGGAGCATCCCCCACACCCCACAGCCACGTGTCAGCCACCGCAGTGCACAACGACAGCCGAAAGGCAGACATCACGGTCCACAGCAATCGGTGTCAGTGGGTGTACAGCCACCCCCACGACCCACTACACCCCCACCCCCACAGACCTGCAACATGGAGCACCCCCGCTTAGAGCCATGTGGCATCCAGTACAGTGCACGCACGAACAACTTGCAGGTGGGAAACTGGACAGGGCTGGATTACTGGAGGCATGAGGACCATAACACCACCAACACATGGGACATGTCACGTAGCACACGGACACGCAGCACCGCCCACCGTCACGAACAAGTGAACAATGTGCACACGGACATGAACAGCAGACTCACACCCCACATGACCCATCACAGACATAGCAACACCCAAGGAGCCATGTCTGCATGCACAAGCCACACTGAATATAGTCCCACACGGCAGCCACTGTGCAACTCATCACACACAACCGAAACACCATTGAAGTCCTGTCCATGTAGCCCCCACTGCCTGTCAACCCCACACCCCACAACTACGCCTATGTAAGACAAACAACACTAGACGCAACAGAGCGGAACAACAGAAATGCACACGAACACCACTGAACCCATCAAACTCACAGACACACCATGCACATACAACATACCATCCATCCCATCCGTCAGCCCCAGTCACATGAAAGGCATGTCATCCGCACAGCTGCCACACATACAGCAGTCACGCTAAGACACATGCCCATGACCAACCATGTGCCAGAAGTCAATTAAGCGCACGACACACTGTGAGCAACAACACACAACATGGGCCACACCCCCCGAGCACTGCAGTGATGCACATGGCACAGGGCAGCACGCACACCAAGGAGATGGGACAACTGCAATACGTTGGCTGGCACACAACTATCACTCACTCATAACGATGCGTCCAATGCCATGTCCAGTAACCACAACAGACAGCAAATATGCAGGGCATGTCAGGCATGCACACACCTCAGACCATGCACTGTCATGCTGCCACAACACATGTCACGTTCGGCACCCATGGCTCACAGCATGTACCCCAAAAGCATATCCCCTCCCAAATGCGAATCTGGGGCATGGCCCCCATGTTGCCATATGCGTTCCTAAGCGTTCCATTTGAACCCCAAAAGCATATTCCATCCCAAATGCGAATCTGGGGCATGGCCCCCATGTTGCCATATGCGTTCCTAAGCGTTCCATTTGAACCCCAAAAGCATATCCCCTCCCAAATGCGAATCTGGGGCATGGCCCCCATGTTGCCATATGCGTTCCTAAGCGTTCCATTTAAACCCCAAAAGCATATTCCATCCCAAATGCGAATCTGGGGCATGGCCCCCATGTTGCCATATGCGTTCCTAAGCGTTCCATTTGAACCCCAAAAGCATATCCCCTCCCAAATGCGAATCTGGGGCATGGCCCCCATGTTGCCATATGCGTTCCTAAGCGTTCCATTTGAACCCCAAAAGCATATTCCATCCCAAATGCGAATCTGGGGCATGTCCCCCATGTTGCCATATGCGTTCCTAAGCGTTCCATATGAACTCCAAAAGCAAAGTACAAACCAGACCCAGGATGGGCCAGGAGCCCGCATACACCAGAGTCACAATGAGTAGGGGCAAAGCAACACACCCTTCGGCATGGCCAATCCGTCCCATGCCACATGTGCACAGCACACAGTCCCATTGCCTAGCACACACAACTACAGATGCCACAGCCACACACTCGCCTCCGGGAAACCCATGTACGAGATTGCACGAACTGCCAATGTCAGACGACTAATACATACTTCGCCAGGTGCAACACAATAACAAATCTCATTTTCTCCACAGGTGACGAACTGCTGGACGCTGGGGATGGAGACAGCAGCCAGCACAGCCAGCCTACAAGCCCCCAACGAGGACACACGGATCTGGAGGATCTGTCCACCTCTTCGGACACGGACCACCAAGCTGGCCCATCTGGCGTGGCAGGGCCCAGCCGCTCCCCAGGACCCCTCCTACCCACCAACCCATCATCCAGGGATGCTGAACAGTCCCAGTCCCCTGCTGCCACTGTCGTTGCGGCCACACCCACGGTCATTGCGGCCACTACCACTGCCGCAACCGCCACCATCGCCGCACCGACCACCACCGCCTCCACCACCACCACGTCTTCGCTGGCACCAGCCCCAGCGCAGGTGGTGGCCCGGCCGACTGGATCCACCCTGGGAGCCACAGCGAGGACCGTGGTGAGCAATGTGGCTAGTGGGCAGGCCGGTGGCAGCAGGACTGGTAGGAGGAGCAGGGTCAGGGAAACGCCAGCCTCCCCTGGGAGCCATGCCCTGCCTCAAATGGCCAGAGTCCTTGGGGCCTATGAAGAGGCCCAAGGACAATGGGCCAGGTCTGCTACTGACACGCGGGAGGTGCTGGGGGTGCTGAGGTCCATGGACGCCCATATGGGCCAATTCGTGTCCCGTATGGACCAACTCGTGGACCTCATGGGCCAGCTGGTGGTGGTGGTGGGGTCACAGGCAAGGCCAGCAACACCACCTCCGCCACCACCTGCTAGGGCGCAGGGTCGGCCAGCAGTGTCCACTTCCCCTGCGTCCACAGCCAGTGAGCACACCTCACCCACCACCAGCAGGTCGCCACCACACACCCCCTCCCAAACGTGGAAGGGGCCGTCCGAAGAGGAAACAGATCTCCCGGGAGGACTTCGCACGCTCCAGTCGCAAGTGAGGCAGCCAGCCAGCCTTCCGCCAGCCTTCCTTGACCAGCCACTGCATTGACTTGCTCTACGATCCCACTCCACACAGCCAGCTGGATGGCATGTGTGTGTTGGACTATGGACATAGAACCAGTGGGTACACCCTGATCATCACGCAGCCATGACCGACAGCTCATTGTCACTGCACGCACCACTTTTGTTATCACCTTACACACAATCACATGTCACAGTTCGTAATAAATGCACCTTATTCACTAACTGCTGTTTGTGCCCTGTGTTTTATTTGTACGGAATACAACGGCCACCTTGGGCGGAAGGGCACCTGATGCGTGGCATGGCAATGGAATCCGGAGGGCCTGTAGGGACCTAGGGGTGGGAGACAGAACAGGAGCACATTCAATGAGTGTGTCACACACCCATCACACAGTACATGTCAACAACTACAAGCAATGTACACACATCGCACAGAGCAATAGGGCACAATGCCACAGTCACCAACAGTGGCATACTACCCTGGCCATGGAGCGTTGACACACTGCACGCAGTGAACATACGGCCACCCTGACACAGCACACACACACCTGCACAGATACAGACACATCATCCGTCGTACATGGACACTCACCGTCAAGTGAAGTAGCGGGCGATGAGCTGCTGGCGCACATTCCCAGCTTCCTCCTCTCCGCTGTCCACCTCACTCGAGCTGTCCTGGTCTGCGGGCTGGGGCCCTGGTTGATCTCCGTCATCCACAATGAGGGGGATCTGCTTCCGAATGGCCAGATTGTGCAGCATGCAGCACGCCACCACTATCTGGCACACCTTCTGTGGGGAGTACGCCAGTGCACCCCGGTGCGGTCCAGGCACCTGAACCTGGACTTGAGGAGGCCAAAGGTACGCTCGACCACACGTCTGGTCCTCCCATGTGCCTCATTGTATCGATCGTCTGCTGGGGTGCGAGGATTCCTCAATGGACTGAGCAGCCATGCCCCATTCGGGTACGCAGAGTCACCTGGGTGTGAGGGACACAGAGAACCGTAGCTATTCCAACTGGACAGGGGACAGCATCGCACAACCAGCACGCTACACCACTCCACATACTCACCGACAATACAGGCACGATCCTGTTGCAGATTGGCCATCAGTCGTGGCAAGATGCTGTTGCGCATTATGTGTGCGTCATGGGCCGAGCCTGGAAACTTTGCACACACGTGGGTGATCACCATGTCCGCAAGGCACACCACTTGCACATTCAGGGAGTGCGTGTGCTTCCTGTTGCGGTACAGGTGCTCAGTGGCCTGTGGTGGAACAAGGCCAACATGAGTGCAGTCAATGGCTCCCACGACGTGTGGGATTCTGCCAAGGGCATAGAATGCACCCTTCACTGCCGCCAATTCACGAGCCCTGGGGAAGCGGATGTACCTGTTCCGGTACAGCATCATGGCTGCCAGTACATCCCTCAGCACCTTGGTGAACATGGGCTGGGACATCCCTCCTCCACTGCCCACTGTGTGCTGGAATGACCCAGTGGCGAAGAAATGCATGGCGGCCATCACCTTAGCCGTGGGGGTGACAGCAGTCGGATACACCCTGCGGGGACGGAGATGGGGCTCTAACATGGCACACAGTCGATGCAGAGTTGGCCTGTCCAGCCGAAACTTCCTGATTACCTCTGTATCGTCCATGTCCGCCAGCAATTGGTATGGGCGGTCAATGTTCGGTCTCCGCCTGGGTTAAATGGCAGAGGACACATGTCAAAGCAACACGGCACATAGCAATTTCGCATACACATCACTGACATGACTGAGCAAGCACATGAGCCACAGCCCAGCTGTCAAGCTGGGACGGCACGGCCACAATACACTTACACAGGTCTCCCAACAATGGCAATGGCAAGTGAGACATACCACTGCCATGTGCATGCACATGGGGATCTAGGCCCCAATGACTTGCGGGGCGTGCTGATGGGGACTGACTGCATATTCGTCAAGCGGCAACGCCACGGCAACATGAGTGTCTGCTGAGCATGGAACTGCTTCCGAGGCTGGATGAGTATGGCACATGACGACGACGATGTGGGCACGGGCTGAGCGGCCAATACAAGTGGGACCTGTGGCACGAGGGGATATGAGACAGTAGTAGGTGTCAGCACTGCACCCTATGTACAGCACTGTACGGATCACAGCTCCCGAAACATTGACTGGTGTCCACATTGACAGCCCCATGCCAAGACGGCTGTGTGCTTGCAGTCACACGTCACAGGTGAGAGGTTACATTGCACGTGCCAGGTGGCAGTCGTACATAGTGGGAGCTGGCATGTGTGTGCATGTGTCTCCTGTTCAGGATCCACCAGATGGGCGCTGACTCTGTACTGACCATTGGACACAGCATGTTCCGTGGAAGGCTTGTGTGTGTGGGATGGTGGCACTGGATGTGCCTTCGTTGGGTGGGGGGCCATGCACAGGGCGGGTACGTCGATGATTGCGCATTGTTGGTCACGGTGAGTGCACCAGCTAAGATGTGTTGCCCTGTGTTCAATTCCTATGTCCGCATGATGATGGACTGTAGATGTGGGCAGACTACACATTGGTCGATGTGCTGTCTATATGCATGTGCCTTCACACCAGGCACAGCTGCCCCTGCACATGTGACCCCTGCTGGACTCGCTGCTGGGTCTGTGGAGCTGATGCACCTTCTGCGCGTGGGGCGGACAGCTCTCCTCACTTCCCTCATTGCGCATGTCATGACTTTGCCGCAGGTGACATGGATCATGGAGGGCCCACATGTACGCGTGGGTAGGCTACACATGATTGTACACTGGTCGCCACCCCCAGTCAGTGTTTCGAATGGGAAGGTTGTCGTGCTGGTGGTATGTTCGATGTGGCGGATGGGCGGGCCTAGGTGCGGGCTTACATTCCGGACATGGGGGGTAGTTGGATTGGCGACTAGTTGCAGTACACACGGGACACGTCTCTTCCTTTCCACATCTGGGTCATCCCTTGTACTAACTGACAGTGATACAGTCATCTTCGCCCCAGCCCTCATGTCCTCCCCTCGCCCCCCAATATGCATGCTCACCTGCGAGGCTAGCGCTTGCACAGGCAGCCCCAAGCTCGCACCAGAGAGGGCAAGGAGTGAATGTGTGGGTCCAGTTGCACGAGTGGGCTGTCTCAGGGTATGATGTGTGGCGGGACGCCGTCCACCTGCGTGGTGCCCCAAATGGAGACCCGGCCTGCATGGACTATGCATCACAGTCTTCGCCTTCCGGATCCGCCACCTGCGACACCCAGTGGCTGTGGCTGCCCTTGCGGCCAGGCCGCGTCCGTCTGTGGCTGTTGGCCCACACATTCACTCTTTGGCCTCTCTGGGGAGGGCTCGGGGGTGGTGGCGCACGCGCTTGCACTTAGTCGCAATGGCATGTGTCGTGGTTGGTATGATGGGCAATGGATGGGATGGTGCGAGCCACCTCCCGTGACGTCAGTGCTGCTCGTGCTGTGGTGCGTCCCCCTACACTTCCATGTGACTTGTGCCATGCTAGACGTTGAGGTTCTATTGCCTGCGTGATATGACCAGGAGGAGCGCGAGGAGACCTCTCACACACCATGCTCCACTGCCATCCCGTGCCCTGTATCGCCTGTGCGGATTGACTATGTTGGGGTTACACCTGGTCGACTGGGGCTGTGTGTGCCTTGTCAAGGGGCATGGCGGGCGCACAACAGGATCCAGCTTGTCCACAGAGGGTGGGCTGAGGTGCGCCTGGTACCGCCTTGTACGTGTGCCCGGCTGCTGTGCACACACGTGTTCACTCCCCCCGACAGGTGTCCTCTCACAATGCCCAGGGAAGCGGTGGTGTACTGTTCATGACCCCTCCCAACACGGCGTGCTCCAACTTGGCATGTGCGCATCTACCCGTCGCACCCACCCACCTGAGCACTGCGTCCATACGACTTCACACGACACATGTGTGTCTTCCACAGTAGTGCTACTCATTTGCGTTGACATCCAATACCAGTGGACTACATGGTCATGTCACGACTGCCGTGTACTTCACATACTCTCATCCTCTCTCATTCGTACATGTGAAATGAGTCAGCGGAGACAGTTTTGGTTTCAAACATTATATTGAGTCTTCTGTCCTCTGTGATGCAGTATAGTGGACACTACTGGCAGCGGAATACATGTTGAGGATATACTGAGCATGATTACAAATGGGATAGGGTGTGGGGTTACATCTGCTTGGCCAAGGCTGTGCTAATGTACATTTACGTATAGCTGCGGAGCTGCGGACTTTGACACAGACGGTATACATGTAGCCTACCAGACCGCTCGGCATCATGGGCACAGTCCATCTCAGTTCCATGTGACAGGTTTGCTGCGGTTGTTCCTCATGCACGCGTGCATGTGAGATGACATCAGGGCATGTGCTTGCGTGCATGCAGCGGCGTGCCACTTGTTGTTGCACTGTGGTGGTTACTGGACATGTCACAGTCACTGGGGTCGTGTTGTTGTTGTATGCACTTGTCGTCCATGCAATGGTCCTGGTATGGGATTCCCGGGGCGGGGGTGGGAGGGGTGCAGCACCCACAGACTCCAGGCGACCTATTCATGTCCACTGAGCGGTGTGTGTGTCCATGTGCGCTGGATCCATGTCGTGTCCTGGTTGTTCGTGCAGTTCCGTCCATGTGGGTGCGATGCACAGAGCCCATGCCACTGCCTCCCACGATGCATGCGGTGTTCCTGGATGTGATGGGGAACAGTGTGCATGTCCCGGTCATATCCGATGTCATGGCGATGTCGTTGATGGTGTGGTTACAGTTGCCGGTCGTTTGGTATGGCTGTTGTGGTGGTGACTGGCCAGTCCGTGCGGAAGCTGAGCATGGGTGCGGGGTTGGACTTCATAGGTCACTCGGGGAACCTGCGTTGTGGTCCGACGTATTTACAGGTTGTCAGGTATGCGATGCCGTCCAGCAGGGCTTCCATGTCATTGGTGGTGTACATGTTTGCCAGCCAATGAAGCGGATGGTGGCTGTCAAGGTGTTGTTCGTAGGTTGTCCCTTGGAGGACCATGATGGGGCATGCTGGGTGACATTCGATGTAGCTGTTCTCGATGATCCGTCGTGTGGAGGCACAGTGGTTCCATTTCAGTGCGCGTGCGATGTTGGCCACATACGCCATGCCCCCATAGGCAGAGCAGGCCCTGTCGTGTGCGTCCAGAGGGAGGAGTAGTGGTAGCAGGTCCGCCTTCAGACATGCCGGGTTGGAGAGGCATATCTCGACGGGATGCTGGTAGGGACACCTCCGACAGTAGAAGACGGGCATGACGCAGCTGAACAATGTGATGCGGTAAGTCAGTCGGTAACTTACGTTCAGCAGGGACAGGAGATCGCATCCCAATGTATGTATCGTGTTGGTTTGGTACAGCTTGAGCTGTTCGGCGTAGTTGGGTAGGTGTGTTGCGGTTGCCATTTCGCAGCGGTTCGTAGAGGTGGCGTGCTCCGGCTGTGTGTGCAGTCTG
Organism: Calotriton arnoldi; assembly: GCA_963921515.1. NCBI lineage: Eukaryota > Metazoa > Chordata > Amphibia > Caudata > Salamandridae > Calotriton > Calotriton arnoldi. Next base: position 16,779 of record CAWUFW010025568.1, read on the forward strand.
CAATGTGCACGCTCCGGGGTTGCTGTGAGCTCTGTGTAGTCGTGGGGAGACAGGACTTGTGTTCTGTTGGCTTGTTTGGAGGACACGGGCCCTCTTCCCACATGCTTCTCAGACAGTTCAAGGTCAGTGCTGTGTGACTCCTTCCAATTAACTTGCATGTGGCCGACATGGGGAGTGTTTTCTTCTTTCTTCCCCGTCCGTTGTGTGCTTCTGTGATATGCGCTATCTGCCCTGTGGTCGGTCTCCTCGGCATGCCTGTGTTGGTCTATTCTTGGACAATGGCTGTATTCACCGGCTTCTGTCGTAGGGCTGTGGTTTCGGTGTTGGAATGGAAGGTCATTCAGTGCTGTCTGCTCTCCCTTGTGTGGGCGGCAGGCTGCCTTTCCGCTCTGCGTTGGGCCTTGTGTGTGGATGTAATTCTTGGGCCACCTGTTGTCGGTCCCCGGGCTCTTTGGTGTTCCGTTTCATGTGTCTTGTTCATATGTGCAGGGTGGTATGGGTTTTTCAGTGTGGTACTGGCGTTCCTCTTCCCGAAGGGGCCCTGCTTCTCCTAGTTGGTGTTGCCGCCGCTGTGTGCTTCGCCATGTTTGTTACACTGGGGTGTGTCCTGCTGTTGCGTGACTTCACTGACATGTGTGCGTCGGTTGTGTGGCGTTGGGTGTTGTCCGTGAATTGGGCGTTGGGGACATGTCTGTGGCCGGCCTGTCACGTGTCATGTGCGTTCGGGGTGGGGCTGATGTGTGTGCTGCTTGGTTGTGTCCCTGTGTCTGTGTGCGACGCATGCATGGCGCTGCGGTTGGCCTCTGCGTTGTGCGCATGTGTGGCGGCGTCATCGGCGCTTTGTGGCCGTGACGGGGTGGTTGGTTCCTAGTCCCAGGTGGTGTGTACACATGTGTTCCGCGATGTTAGGATTTGGCCTGTGTGTCATATGTGGATGCAATGGTGGATGTGTAGTGTGCACGCGCTGGTGGGGGTTGTCCGCTTTTTCCGCCCCTTGCACTGTGTGCGCTGTTTGCGTGCACTTGTTGTGTGTGTGCCTACCTGCGTCTCCGCGGTACGTTGCGTCCTTGGTGGTGCATCAGCAGAAGCATGGGAAGGGCCTGCAGTGCTGGATTCATGCCCGGGTGCCGCTTCTTCGTTGTCCGTGCTCTGCGTCCGTGTTTCCGCCTCTCTTTCACGTGCGGTGTCTCTTTGCCGTGGGAGCCGTTTGTTTGCGGCATCGTAATTTATGCGCCGGGCGGGACGTGTTTCGTCGGACGGTGTGTGTCAGTTGAGCTGCGCCGCTACGTGTGCGGGCGCACTTTGATGGCGGACGGTGTTGCTGGCTTGCCGGCGGTGTTTGGCCTGCTTTTCGCATCATAATTGGGCGGGCGTGTGGACTGCTGCGTGCCGGCGGTAACTGGTGGTTTTTGCATCCGCCAGCACGGCGGTTGTGCTTCCGCCCGCCATCGTAATGGGCCCCATAATGTACTATTTACCCTACAAACTACATTAGCACATAAAAGATGCTACACACTAAACATATATATTATCCTATTCCCTCTTCTAAAAACATATCAACAAAAGAGTTTTTTAAATTTATAAAAATTCATTATAATTAAATTTTTTTAAATTTCTTTTATAATATAACAAAATAATAAAATTAATATTTTCATAAAAGTAAATTTTTACTTACAAAATTGTTTAATAAATAATAAACATCCCACCAAATTTTTATGTAATTTTTTTTCTAAGATTAAAAATTATAAACACAAACATACCACATCCTTAAAAATGTAACATTGTTTTTCTTTTTATAAAATGTTTTGTATTTCGAAATATTTTTGGACATTTTCCACAAAAACACCTCACTTATCCCATATAAACACTACACACCTCTCCCTAAAAAGTAATAATTTTATTTTTATAAATTTTTGTAATTTTTTTTAAATCACTAATCTTATCCCCTATAAAAACAATATCTAACTACTATTTTTTATATTTAATTTTTTTTTAATTGAAAAACCACTCCATGTGCTTCTCAGCAATAATCACAAAATCCCACTCCTAATTTTTATTTTTTAAACATTTTTATTTTAAATTTTAATAAATTTTTATATAAATCCCCACACCTATCCTCTATAAACGCAACATCCCGCTATTCTTAAAAATATATTTTTCAATTATTTAAAAAAAATTACATTTACATTTTATTTTAAATTATTTATAAACACTCCCCACCCTTATCCCCTATAAACCCAACATCCTGATCCTAAAAAATATTTATTAATTTCACAAATTTAATTTACAATGTTTAAAATATTTTTAAATACATTTCAAAACACTCCCCACCCTTATCCCCTATAACCCCAACAACCTGCTCCCAAAAAATATTTATCAATTTCTTTTATTTAGCTTAACATTTTCAAATAATTTAAAAAAAACATTTTAAAACACTTCCTACCCTTATCCCCTATAAACCCAACATCCCACTCCTAAAACAATTTTTCAATAAAACATATCCAATTTATTTTAAAAATTCTTATATTTAAAAATATATACTATAAAAAAATATTCTATTAAACTACATTACATTTAAAAAACGATATTTTTTACGACATTTTCAACATCGATATTTTAAACAACATACAAAATCGATATTCTTGACATCGATATTACATACCATGATATTTTTGAATAACGACATTACAAACACGATAATATAATACAACAATATTTTAAACTCAATATTATGTCTACTTACCAATAGATTTAAGACACCCAGGGGCCCATTAGGATGGCGGGCGGATCGCCCCCGCCGGGCCGGCGGTAGCCACCGCTGGCCCGGCGGGGGCGATCTGCCCGCCATCCATGCCAGATTGACCCCCGCCATATTAGTATGGCTGGGGGGCCCGCGGCGGACGGAAAGACCGTCTGCCACTTTTCCGCCGGTCGACTCGTCAACCGGGCGGAAAAGGGGCATAATATGGTGGCGGTGTCTGCAAGACACTGCCATCCATATTATGATGCTGGCGGTGATCAGCCTTTCCATGGCGGCGTTGCTGCCATGGAAAGGCATGCAGTTTTTGCTGTTGGGGGCCCGTTGCGGGCCCCCAGAGTGTTGGGGGGGTGGGGGGTGCACATGGGGGGTGCCTATGGTACCCCCCTCATTGCAATGCACTACGTGGCAGGCACCACGTGGTGCCTGCCATGTAGTGCATGGTAATGCTGTGCACAGTCCTTTTACATTGCGAGTGGGTCTGCAGCCAGCAGATCCACCCGCAATGTAAAAGGCCCAGGATGCGCCCGCCAGTGTGGCGGGCGCATCCTAATGCACATGGCGGGACCGCCGCAACCTCGGCGGTCGGTCCCTGGCTCCCTTGCAATGGCGGGCGGACTTTGTCTGCCCGCCATCGTAATGGACCCCCAAGTTAACCCTTGCCGGAAATCTCAATATCTCTTTATAGGGAGGGTCACTGGGGTCCATGGGCCCGTATCCAAGTCACTGGGCACAATTGATCAGAGAGCAGTCCCATTAATGCTACATGTTTCAGTCAGTACCTAAGTGAGGGAAGAGGGATAAAGGTGTTGGGCGAACACCCTAAAGCATATCCCCGTAAAGTAACAAATTTCATAGGTCCATATACTAAATGTGTCTGGAGACAGTAATATTTTTTTATACACTCGCAGCACCTGGCAAACCACTGGTATGTGCATCGGGACTGAGGAACTGATATTTAGATATTGGATCCTACAGTGACTTTAAACAATTTCTTTTAAGAAACCACAGGGGCCACACAGGTGCTCTGGTTAAGAATGAGGCCAACCAGTCTTAGCATCAACTGAACTTCAATTGTAGGACATCACCGTAAAACCAAGTTTCAAGAAAAAAAACCTCAGACGCCCTCTTATGCTGGAAATGAGATGATGTAGGCTCCTGGAGTATCGCCAACAAGTCAGATGTTTTTCTAATTAACTGGAATGCAATGCTTCTGAGGTTTCACATAAGGATCTCCACACAGGCTTTACATTTTTTAACTTTTCTTCCTCTGTGGCATCCTGTCCTCTTCCTCTCTACACAGGTCAAAACAGCTTCTTCTTTTTCAGGGACAAGTGAGGAAGCAGGTTTCTTTAGATACTAGGTTTAGCGCTAGTCTTGAGGGAAAACAGAAACAGTCCTTGTCCTGATAGACAATCTTTGGTGCAACAGATATCCTACTTGCAATCGGTATGAAGTTTGACTTTATGGCATGATAAGGCTCATTTTTATCCAACTTTGAATGCAGTAGTGGAAATCCAATTTAACAAAAATCCAAGCAACCTTCAAATTCTCAAATGTAAGCAATACCAGATACATGCATATATGAAGGCTTTCTTCCCAGATATTTGTTGGGCATAGAAGGGTATGGTCAGCAATTTGTCAGTTGTATTTAGTCCCGTGTGAGGCCAGCCAGCCAGTTCAGGCCAGCTGCTGGGTATAGGTCATTACATGGTAGGAAACTAATTTATATTTCTCACACACTGTGTCATCTAGGGGTCTTGAAACCACAGCTCCAAGGCCAGCAATATATAGGCTGTTATGTTCCCAATGGAAACATTTGAATTATATGTTGATGCACTTCAATACAGCCAACAGTACTACAAGACAATTCTAATGACAGACATTGTGTTATACTAATGCTAATTACATAGCATTACACAAAACAGCAGAAAGAAGAACGACCATCAAGAGATCCCCTAGTATGGACAAGGTTTGCTTTAGCCTCCATAGGCCATAATGCATGGGGTCACCTAATACAACAACACATTTGCAACATTTCAAACATGCATAGCAAAAAGTACACTTACGGGAAAAGGAGTAAGAATTCTAGCTCTGATAGGGAGTATGGATTTTGTCATGGAGGAAGTAGGCCTTTACCCCACCAGCTCTACATGTGAAGGGGCTGTGTCCCTATACCTAATAATAGTCGTCTTCAATCATGAGTCTAGTTTCAAGGAAACGTAGCACCCCTTGGAAGTTGATAAGGCTAGAGCCTTGATGCCATCCCTGGGTATTAGTGCTCGGTGCCCTGCTTGGGAACATTGATAATATAGCGAGTACCCGTAGTGGTATCACACATTACTCCTTACATGGGGGAGGGGTGGCAGGGAAGGTCAGAACAGTCAAATGAGAGACTGACATAGTTAGAGTACAGAGAGAGTATTGTTAACCCTAATGAATACAACTAATTATTCTTAAATGACGTTGAGGTTGACCATGTCATTTAAAAAGTAGATAATGTCACTGATTGAGACTGTATCAACATATACAAGCCCACCAATAAACTAATATGGTCACAGTTCAACATCAGGTAATGTACGTTTGCCTAAACACTCAGGGGCCGATTCCGATTCAGGCCGGAAATCACTCCGACCGAGCCGGACCCGGAGAGATTTCCGACCAAATCGGACTCTGGCAGTCCGACCGAACGAGTACGATGCGCACGCATGCAATCGGACTCGAGTCGGTCGGACTCCCATTGAAGTCAATGGGAGCCGGACGTACAATGCGTACGCTGGCTCCCATTGACTCAATGGGTGCGAGGCAAACAAGGGCGCCCCCTACAGCGGGTACGCCTCGATGCGACTCGCGGCGTACATGCACAGGTAGGGGGGACCCATGGGTCCCCCCTGTGTGCGACTCGCACGGCTATGCGTACAGGGGGGTCCGACACGGACCCCCAAAGTCCGGCTCCGACTGCTCCTTCGAGCCGGACGGCGCGAGTCGGTCGGACTGCTCGAGGCGCGCTTCGTACTTGCCCGGCCGGGGAACGTCTACATTGCGCGGTGCGAGTCGTGTCCGTGCGAGTCGGTCGGAGCGCTTCGGACCCGCGAACAAGTCGGTCGGCGATTTCGCGTGCGCTCGCATCGTACTCGCTCGGCCGGACGCACGTACGAATCGGTCGGGAAAGAGGGCTCCGAAACGGATCCGGTTAAGCCGAATCCGATTCGGTGCCCTACCGGCCGAGATCGGAATCGGCCCCTCAGTAGTGCCCGAAGTATCCTGTGGTGCGCAGCAAAGAGAGTATTCATAATTGGTATATTTAACTTATCCATAAGTCCCTAGTATATGGTACAAAATGCACCCAGGACCTAAAAGTCACTAGGCACCTATTGTGCCATCCACTAAAGGAACAGTGTAATGAATCTGACAGACGTTCGTCAGAGTCGATAACTCGGAGACGTATAGCTTCTTCATCATTGAATTCATTGAACTGAGAGTGTTTGATGAGCGTATCAAACCTCCAAACAAATTTGTCGATTGTTTCATTAACTTTCTGTCGTTCCTGACTAAAAATATATCTTTCGTAATTGACGCTTGGCATCGGATTGAATTTGAGATTTAGGGTCGATTCCGATTCGGGCCGGAAAAAGCACCGACCGACTCGGAGCCGGAAAAATTACCGACCGACACGTACCAGTGGCGCCCGACACGCCAAGTACGATGCAAGCCGCGATAAATCCGACCGACACGTTAGGAAACCAAGCCGACCGACCGAGCCGCTCGGAAAATAGCAATCCGGCCGGAAAAACACGCTAATCCAACCGACCGACACGCACCCGGAACAAATCCGACCGAATCGTACCCGCCAACTCCAAACCGCAAAGTACGATGCAAGGCGCGAAAAACACGACCGAGTCGGACGGAGGACAAGCCGTACGACCGACACGCATACAAAACCGAGCCGAAGCAACACAATACACCGCGACCGACGCGTACGCAGCATACAAAACTGCACAAACACAGCGTGAACGAAACGGAAAACACCGTACGAGACCAATGCAGGGTCCGACTCGGTCACAAGAACGTTTCCAACATACACAAACAGCACAAAGGAAAAATCAACCAAAAAAGGCCAAACAAGCAATTACCAAGCCAATAAATACTGGGGGGGTGGGGACAGAGAACAAAGACACACCCACAACTCCACCTATATAAAGGACACAAATCACAACCATGAGCCTTTGCAAATGCCATTCCACTGCCAGCACCCAAGAGAAAGCAACCACACACCCACAGCTCATCCCTCACACAAGCCACACACCATCAGCACACCAACAAATACCTACCTCACATACACCCAGCAAAACACACACTCACACACCCTCACCTGCACACCAACACACACATCACTCACCATCACCACCCATCACCATGCCCCCAAGAAGAATCACAAGTTCCTAGATTGTGAATTGGAAGTCCTGGTAGACGAGATCCTCAGGGTAGAGCCACAGCTGTTTGGCACATTGGTCCAACAGACCCCCATGTCGCAGAAAACCAAGATGTGGGAGAGGATCATCAACAGGGTGAACGCCCAATCACCATGTCGGCGCACAAAGACCGACATCCAGAACAGGTGGTATGACGTGCGCAGGAGGGTACGGAAACTGCTGAAGCAAGACTACATCAACAGCCAACACACCAGCAGTGGCCCTCCTGCCAAGCCAATATACCTCAGGCCCTGGGAGGAGAAGGTGCGGGCCATCCTACCGCCAGTGAGCATATATGGACTAGAGGACATCCCAGAGCCTGGTGAGTACACAACAAATGTACACAATATACTGCCACAAAACACACACACATCACTGTCAAGGGGAGAGTCAAACCATGCACTCATAGCAATCACACAGCAACCAGAACAGAATCATCCCAAAATGTGTATGTCAGTCAGAGAAACACAACACATGCCATCAAAAAAGTCACATCCAACCGTGCCAACACATGTACAAACACAACCACAACTACAGCTAGGCAGTGGCACAAATAGAACTAACAAACACATCCACACATGTAGCCACCACAACAACACCAACACACAGTGAAGACCACTCAAAGGAAGGAATTCTGTGTATGCTGGCCAAGTCAGTGTAGCCAATAGCATCATGGGAGTCGCAGTCACACATATTGCCCCCCCACAACTGTCCCATCAACACCACCCTGAACCATGCTCACATCACAGGGAGTGGAGAAGGACTCACAAGATGGCTGACACTGGCTACTGCTGTGGGGAGCACAAGGCCCTGCTGGCAACTGTGCACCAACAAACAGCAGGACACCACTGACTGACATCCTGAGAGACAACTTCCACTCCCTGCAATGCAAGCACGTTCCATGGTGGGATATCTGGCTGGCTGGCTGGGTGGGAAGGGGGACTTGCAGCACTGACTATAGTCACCAGCACCTCCCCTCACCCCCCCCAACACAAACTCCACAGTACCCACCTGGTAGAATGCAATGCCCTCCATCCTAACACAAGATCCCACAAAGCACCACCACCCTGGGTTATGTTGTGTGAAGCACAGGGACACTCTTGGGACTCTTAGCCAAACAACTGCCAGGACAACACTCCCAGCCATCCTGTCAGCACAGCCAGCCCACCCCACAGGGAAGCAGAGTCAAAGGAAGGAAGCATGGGCATGCTGGGAAGGGGGTGGAGGCAATAGCATGATGGGAGTCGTAGTCACAGACATAGCTCACCCCCACAACTGTCCCATCAACACCACCCTGAACCATGCTCACATCACAGGGAGTGGAGAAGGACTCACAAGATGGCTGACACTGGCTACTGCTGTGGGGAGCACAAGGCCCTGCTGCCAACTGTGCACCAACAAACAGCAGGACACCACTGACTGACATCCTGAGAGACAACTTCCACTCCCTGCAATGCAAGCACATTCCATGGTGGGATAACTGACTGGGTGGGTGGGTGGGTGGGAAGGAGGTCTGGCTGTCAACCAAACACAATCAATGCAGACCATGTTCACACCCCAGAGAATACATAGAAATGCCCAAATAATGCAGGACAATGTGCCACACCAATATCAACCCCTGACTGTGACGAATTAGGACAATACAATGTACAGGCCCGCACCCCGAGGCACAGTCACAACTGTCAGGTGTGTCAACCACTGATGCCTGCAGAAACATGAAATACATTGTTTGTGTCTCCCAAAAACAGGTGATGATAGGGACACAGCAGCAGACGCTGAGGAGTCCCAGTCCCAGGCTCAAGAGGATGCCGAGCTCACTGGCGTCGTACAGCCTCTGTCCTCCTCGGACGATGAACAACCTGGCACATCCGGTGCAAGTCAACTTGCTGCACCAGCAGGACCACCAGCTGCAGCACCAGCAGGTCCACCAGCTGCACCCCTGCACCCACCCCTCCAACGACTGTCACCACGAATACCATCCCTGCCGACATGGACAGAATAAGGAACAACACCAGCGCAGTGACCCTGGACCAACCTGGGGCCATGGACACCACCACCACCACCCCCCCAAGGTGGACCAGGGTTATCTGTGCGTGCAACTGCACACACTGCACATGTCAGCAGGGGTGGTGGGAGGGGTGGGAGACAGAGGTCGCTGCTTGCAGACGTTGCTGGTGTGCATGAAGACCCACAACTGGTACGCATAGCTGATGCGTACCAGTCCAGCACCGGAGAGCTCAGCCAGGTAGTGGGGCTCCTCAGAGACATCAAACAGCAGCAGGCTGCCCATCATGCCCGCTTGGACTCCCACATGTCCCACGTGGAGTCACACATGTCACGTGTGGACTCCCACATGTCCCGCGTGGAGTCCAAGTGGGATGTACTACATGAGATGACGGCGGTGCACAGGGACATTTTACAATGCCTCCGCCAGATGAACAGCAACCAGTCCACACCTCCCTGTGTGCCAACAACATCTGGTACCGAACAAACTGCAACTGCCACAGGGAGGGAGGAGGACTCTGGCGGAGAGTCCCCTGCACCGCAGCAGCCTGCACTTGAGGGCCCCCCCCAAGAAGAGGGGTCGTCCGAGGAGGGGAAAGTGAAAGGCTGATGGCCAAGCGCAACTCCCAGGAAGCCTGAACCTGTTCTGGATTTTCGCCTTTGTGCACAGACTGTTCACCCTGTTGATGGCAACACTACTCCCACACATTGCATGGGGAGTACAAGTTGGAACAATGTGTCAGACAACTGTGGCCCCGATACTGGGGATCCAGTCTACCTGGACTTTCAATTCACCTAGGAACTTGGGATTGCAAGATTCATGTACAGCACAATCCATCCTATGCACTATTAACACAGATGTATCACAATAAACACACTAATACACCATACTTGCCTCTGTCGTGATTCCAACGTGGGTGCTGTTATGGGGATGATGAACTGCAAAATTACACTGTGTATGCGAACTGCAACAGCAAGGACAACACAGGCATGTGAGTACAGGCAACGTGACACATATGAGGGAGACACACCACCAGGGCTACACAACACATACACACCTAGGCCATCTGACTCATTGCCTACACTGATGTTGCCAGGGAAGACGGTGCAATGCACAGACACCACACCCATTCCCAGTTGTAGTCAAGTAGCCCACAGGTGCAGTAAGCAAATGGCAGTCAAATGTGTGACCACAGACAACGCACATCACTAAGTGAAGCACAGGTTTATTACACAGTAGCAACATGCCGTAACCACTACAGATGCAAGGTAACCCCACCTGGTAGCGGGCACACAGTCAACAACTGTAGACGGAAGGAAGTCCATGGGTGTGGCGCACATCACCTGTAGGGACACAACAGCTACCAGCCTGGATGTGCAATCACGTCGTCGGTGGACACAGTTGACCAAACGAATCTGAAAGTACCCTGTGAAGGACAGAAATGACACACAGTCAAAAGCAATGCAGTACAGGACAGATCAGCAAAACTCATGCACAATACATGTTACAAGATACCCACCCAGAACCAAGTTAGCATGTCAACACTGTTGGGGAGTACAGCCCACCTGTCACCACACATCGCAACACACATCCTGTCAAGTAGCCCATGGACACACTCCAACAGCACCAGAGCACCACCCACACATCATGCCAACTCACATCATTGACATGACACCTCAGGATACTCACATTCAGCTAAAGAAGTTGGTGATGAGCTGTGTGCGGACATCACCATCACCATCATCATCATCATCATCGTCACTGGCATCGTGGTCCAGGCCAGGATCCTCCACAGGTGGCGGATGTTGGTCATCGTCATCCTGGATGAGAGGCAACTCCTTCCGCACTGCCAGGTTGTGGAGCATGCAGCAGACGATGATAATCTTGCACACTTTCGCAGGGGCATATGGGAGGGTCCCTCCGGTCTTGTCCAGGCAGCGGAAGCGGCTCTTCAGGAGACCAAAGGTCCGCTCAATCACTCTCCTGGTCCGACCATGTGCCTCATTGTAGCGCATCTGGGCAGGTGTCACAGGGTTCCTGAGGGGTGTCAGCAACCACGGCATGTTGGGGTATCCCGAGTCACCTACGGACAGACAAGTGCACATCAGCTGACTTGGAAAAGTGGGCGGAATACTACAGATCAGATCACACACAATGGCACAAAGTCAGTACACACCGACAAGCCAGGCACGCTGGTTCTGCATCTGTGCCATCAACCTGGGGATGCGACTACTCCTCATCACAAAGGCATCGTGTGCTGAACCAGGGAAACGGGCACACACGTGTGTGATGGTCATGTCTGCAAGACACACCACCAGTGCATTGACCGAGTGGTAGTGCTTGCGGTTCCTGTAGGCCTGCTCCTGGGCCTGTGGTGGTACCAAAGCCACATGTGTCCCATCAATGGAGCCAATGACATGCGGCATCCTCCCCAGGGCATAAAAGTCACTCTTCACGTCAGTGAGTCGTCGCAGTCTAGGGAAATATATGTACCGGTTCAGGAAGAGCAACATTGCCGCCAAGAAATCGCGGAGCACACGGCTGAACATGGTCTGTGACATCCCACCAGCAGACGCCACAGTATGTTGGAAGGTACCGGTGGCAAAGAAGTGTAGGGCTGCCATCACCTTCACCTTGGGGGTCAGCGCTGTAGGATACGGCCGGCCAGGCTGCAAATGTGGGGACAACTGCACTGCCAAATCCTCAATCAGCTGCCTGGTGAAGCGGTACCGTCGGATGCTGTCCCGTTCCACCATCGTTGCCAGGTCTGGGAATGGCCGATGGACAGCAGGAGCCCTGCAGTGCAGAGGAGAAGTAAGCAAGATCGTCAGTCACCCCACATATGCGGCATTGAACACACTCAAGTTCCCAACATACATCATCATGAGGCACAACTACATGAAGTGTGCAGTACCGGAACGACATGTATGGTACATACATGGCCAACATCTGTCAACACGGTCCTACAGGTGGCATCAATTTGTCCCAGGTTGGCCCATTGGATATCATGATGTTGTGTCAAAGTCACCCCCCCAGTGACATGTGAGGACAGATGTGCCCCAGGCACCACAGCTCAACGACAGGCACATTCCCAGGGACCCTGTAATGCCACATGGACACTGGCATCACCTGGAGTATCATGTGTACACCACAGCAAAACAAACATGACCCCCACAGGTAGTGGCCACACTTGCCATGGCAGGAGAGCCATGGACGTCTGTGACACACACGCACAACATCAGAGTCCATGCACACACAACGTGGATGTGGAGACTGTCTCCCATTGTGCACATGAAATCAGAGACATTGTAAACACTACATGCACAAAGACTGTGGAGGGCCATCACTATTGTGCCACTGGGACACCCTGGCTCAAACATACCGTCCCACATGGGACTCACGGGGTATGTGACATGACATACACAAACACCACTGTGAAATGTGACCATGACACATGCACAGATATGAACAGTTGCACATCACAGTGGTCACGTACACGTAACACCCAGGATCCTGTCCCCATGAACACGTGCACAGCCTGGGGGTGGCTGCCCACAGGTGACACCCACAGGACAACATGTACACCAACATACACACAATAGGAAATGCAGCCTTACATGCCTTATGATAAGGTTTGGACAGGCTGTCGTGATGTAGGTGTGCCCCTCACTCCCTGGGAGCTATCTGTGGCTGGCATATGTCCATCTGAGACAGGCATGCTGACCTATGCCAGTCACATATACAGTGATGCGTTGAACAGCAATGGACCGATCGGTGCCTCCGGCCGGCCCATTGCTTTCAATGTGTGCGGGTACGCGTTGTACCCCTGTGCGCGTTGAACAGCAATGGACCGATCGGTGCCTCCGGCCGGCCCATTGCTTTCAATGTGTGCGGGTACGCGCTGTACCCCTGTGCGCGTTGAACTGCAATGGACCGATCGGTGCCTCCGGCCGGCCCATTGCTTTCAATGTGTGCGTGTACGCGTTGTACCCCTGTGCTCGTTGAACTGCAATGGACCGATCGGTGCCTCCGGCCGGCCCATTGCTTTCAATGTGTGCGGGTACGCGTTGTACCCCTGTGCGCGTTGAACAGCAATGGACCGATCGGTGCCTCCGGCCCGGCCCATTGCTTTCAATGTGTCGGGTACGCGCTGTACCCCTGTGCGCGTTGAACAGCAATGGACCGATCGGTGCCTCCGGCCGCCCATTGCTTTCAATGTGTGCGTGTACGCGTTGTACCCCTGTGCGCGTTGAACAGCAATGGACCGATCGGTGCCTCCGGCCGGCCCATTGCTTTCAATGTGTGCGGGTACGCGTTGTACCCCTGTGCGCGTTGAACTGCAATGGACCGATCGGTGCCTCCGGCCGGCCCATTGCTTTCAATGTGTGCGGGTACGCGTTGTACCCCTGTGCGCGTTGAACAGCAATGGACCGATCGGTGCCTCCGGCCGGCCCATTGCTATCAATGTGTGCGGGTACGCGTTGTACCCCTGTGCGCGTTGAACTGCAATGGACCGATCGGTGCCTCCGGCCGGCCCATTGCTTTCAATGTGTGCGGGTACGCGTTGTACCCCTGTGCGCGTTGAACAGCAATGGACCGATCGGTGCCTCCGGCCGGCCCATTGCTTTCAATGTGTGCGGGTACGCGTTGTACCCCTGTGCGCGTTGAACTGCAATGGACCGATCGGTGCCTCCGGCCGGCCCATTGCTTTCAATGTGTGCGGGTACGCGTTGTACCCCTGTGCGCGTTGAACAGCAATGGACCGATCGGTGCCTCCGGCCGGCCCATTGCTTTCAATGTGTGCGGGTACGCGTTGTACCCCTGTGCGCGTTGTACCTCAATGGACCGATCGGTGCGCACCCATTGACAATGGGCTTGCCTGGCAACGGACGCGTTTTCGAATTTTGAACGAGTCGGTTGCTGGAAAATCAGTTGGTCACCCACAACAATGTTGCAAAATCATGTATGTCATGAAGTTGAAGTTTTGAAGGATGCTGTGGGCGTGTTTTGGTGCTGCTATTCCATGGATTGGCCAGATTCAGAAGATGCAAACGACTTGGACCTATCACTTTGGACACAAGGGACAGTATCTGCCTCTCCAGCACATATATATTGCTGCCTGTTCCCCTGAGAGCCCACTTGCCTGCACTACATGCTCCAGGACGACATCTGCCACTGCACTGCTGCTGTCTCTGCCCCTCTGGACCCTGCAATGGCACGTACTGTGGAGAGAGCCCCAGCCTTCAGCCTTGAGGAGAACCAGGCCCTGCTGGACAGCCTACTTCCACAGTACAGCAAGCTGTATGGGACACCAGGGGAGCAGGTGAGTGTTCTGTGCACTGCCTTTCTGAATGTACATTTTGTCTGACTAGCAAGGCTGAGAGTCAGCACACCACTGGCTAGCAGGCTCACTGAGTAGTTGTCACCCCCCATAGTGTGTAGTGACTTGCACTGGACAGGTATGGTGCAGTGACAGTGCTTCTGAACAGGGTTTTACTCCCCATGCAATGATACCATGTAGTGACTTCTGGAAAACTGTCCATGGGCAGCCGTGCACTGCCTGGGTACACCATGTGCCCCTGTGATTGTGACATGTATATGCAACTGTGTCATGCACGGATATGTTGCATGTGTAGTAATGGCCTTATCACTTTGTCATCCTGACAGGCTTCTGCCCATCGGAAGCATGAGATATGGAAGGACATCGTCCGGGCTGTCCGGTCCGTGGGGGTCTACAAGCGCCGGATCCGCAACTGCCAAAAGAGGTGGCAGGACCTTCGGGGCTGGACCCGGAGGATTGCACGGGTCCAGCTGAAGCTGTCGCCTCCTCGCAGGAGGGGCGGAACACGGACCCTGACCCCCACATGCTCAGGATCCTGGCGGTGGTCTTTCCAGACCTGGATGGGCAGCTGAAGGCCAGAGAGCAGCAAGGAGGGGGTGAGTCAAAGACTGCACTGTGTACTCTGTCTAACATGCTATGTGCCCTCCTCGGGCCTGGTTAAACTGCCACAGTACAGCAGTCATGTTGTCCAGGAGCCATGTCCCTCTATTGTGCACTGCCCACTCCTCATCTGATACCCAGGTGTGGCCCTTACATGCAGGGAATTCTGTCACTTAGGACTGTGTCCTTGCAGTTTGCTTGACTCAAGGTGGGAGACAGCATCTGTTTCCCTGACTCTGTGGTGGGCATCATGGGTGGGTCCATTGCTTACACAATGCCTGTATTCTGACATGTATTCAGCGTGTTACTTTGATCTGTGGTCCAATTGCTGAGCTGATCCACCACATGTGGCTGGGGTACCTGGCACACACCCATGCTGCGGGTGGGAACAATGTTTGGGCCCCAGGAGTATGTATATGACGTGTGTCACACATACTTAGCCAGCTGCCTACAGTCCAGGGCTCATCCCTCATTCATGTGGGGCTGGACAGTCATGCCTACTCCAGGCCATACAATACACTCTGTACTCCCACTCTCTTGTATCAGCGGACACATTGTGCACAGTGATTTGACCCCTCAGGTGTCTGCCTCTGTGTCAGTGTGCTGTGGATTAGTCGCCAGGACTGCTGTGGAGTTTCTTGGTAGGGGCTCAGCATGCCACTGGAGATGTGACCATAGGAGACGATACTTGTGTGACACATAGGTGTCTGATCAGCTGCCCATGCAGACTGGGGCATGTAAATGTGAAGTTCAGGCAGCTGTTCCCCATGCACAGCAGAGTGTGAGGGGCTCAGGTTCAGAGGGTAGTGTCACAGGTCTCCCATATGTCCAATAGGTATGACCTGGACAGATGAGGGTTAAGAGGATGTGTTGTGGGGGGGATGTACATGTGCACTTGTGCAGCTCCAGGACTTGCATTCCCCATGACCTACTATTGTGACACAGTGCAGAGTGTTGTTGTCTGGCTGCAAAGTCATACATCACTGAGCCAGTGATGTATGACTTTGCAGTCATGCCTCCGCCATGGCATGTGTCTACTGATTGGTGAGCCTGCAGGGGAGTGACATGTGCTACATGCACACCATAGTGGCGCTGGCTATCAGGACATGGGTGCATCATGGTGTCTGTCGCTGGTATGCATCACATGCATTTCCTATTTGACTCTGGGCATCCCTTACATCCGGAAACCTGTACTGACTCAGTGGCAAGAGCTGTGATGTGTCCACACCGTGTCCTCTGCACTGTCCAACTACTGTGTACTTGGTGCATGTGTCAACACTGGGGTGTTGCAATCCAACAGACACCAGACAGATGGGTGCAAGGCCATGTGGGATGTGAGTGCCATGCTTGGCATCAGACTGACAATTGACTTCTCCTGTTCAATTAGTGCACTTTTAGCAATGTACAACTAATGATGCCAGGGCTTGCTCTGTGATGTGCTGTGCTCACAGTGGTGTGTGCGTTATGTGCAGGTGACTGATGTCTGTCTGTTTCCCCATTGTTTGCAGATACATCCACGGCCACGGAAGGGGACAGCTCCACGGACCAGGAGGAGCCGGAGAGCCAGACTGGGTCAGCAGCCGAGGAGTGGTCGGAGGGACCCAGTGGCACGGAGGGCGAGGGGAGCCACACCGAGGAGTCCTCAGCAGCATGCACCTCAGCTGAGGACCAGAGCAACTCGGAGGATGACTCCCTTGTGGAGGCGGGTGTCAGCAGCCACCACACCCCAGCTAGTGTTGCTGTCCCCGCCACCACCAGCACCACCACCGCCCTCCCATCGGCTCCCATTCCCCAGGTCCGTGGAGGCTCCCATGTCCGGGAGCGTGTCTCCTTTGGGCCAGGCACCGCACCCCTGCCCCTGTGTCCCCTGCTGCCCTGAGTGAGGAGTCTGTGTACCTCCTTCGCCAGCTCCATGTAGGGCAGACAGCCATGCTGAGTGTCCTCCATGCGCACACCGCGCTGTTGACTCAGCTGGTGTCGTTCATGGAGGGCATCTCATCGGGCATGTCTGACCTACAGAGGGGCAATAGGTCCATGGACTCCTCCCTGACGGCAGCAGTGTCCCTCCTCAAACGGTCCCTCACCCTTCCTGCCTCTGCTCCATCCACACTCCCCAGCACCTTACCCATCCCAGGCACACACACACCGGCACAGGCACACACCAGCACACACACATCCAGCACACTGACACACACGCCAATGACAAAATGCACACGCACGCACATTCAGGGGACTGAAGCCAGACTCACAGGGGATGGGGCCCTGGAACACACACACGCATCCACATGCACTGCGCAGTCCTCAGTTCCCTCTCCCTCCAAAGCACCCTCCCTTGCCTCACCTGCAACCCCAAAGTCACAGCAGCTCTTCCTCTGTGACCTCGGCCTCTTCCCCACCGATGAAGCTGCTCCAGCATCCCGGGGGAAGAGGAAGCCCACCCACACGGAGCAGAGTGCCCCTCGCCCCCGGACACCCTCCCCCAGGCGCAGACGGACTGAGGCCCCCACCCGCAAGTCCCCCGGAGTGGTAAGAGCAAGACCCCGCCACCGCCCTGCAGCTCAGGCACAAGGTCTCCGTCCTCCATCCCTCAGGCCCCCACTGCACAGGTGCCCCCACCACACCCTGCCCCAGGTTCCCCCACCCACAGATATACCATCCCCAAGATGCTCCGGCCTTCTCCCCTGCCACTTGCTCTCCCAGCACCACACCCCCGCTGCGCTTGTCTGTGCCACTGATGTGGTGAGGGTGTCCTCCCCCTCTGTCCAACCCACCTTGCCTGTTCCCCATTCTCCTCCCCTGGAGGTAGGCACTGCAGTGGAGTCCACTACCGCCCTGTCTGACTTGGGCACTGCAGTGGCGGACCTGTCCACCCCATCTGCAGGGTCCACTGCAGTTGTGCCGGCACCCACGACATCTGTGTCATGCCCCCAGTTGTGCCGGCACACACCATGTCAGACACCTCCACTGCAGTTGTCAGTGGCTCTCCAGCACCCACCACCCCTTCCCTGACTCCCCCTGGTGAGCCCTGATCCTGTCCCTGCGGTGCCTGGCCTGCCCCCCGGTTGCCCCTCCTAGTGGATTGTCCCTGGTATTGTGCAGGCATGCGTAGGGTGACATCTGCCAGTGTCACCCTGTTTGAACTTTGACAATGGACTGGCCATTGGCCTTTGCTCTAATTTCTTCTGGACGTCGTTATCAAACAACACATATGCTGAATAAAGCAACTTTCTTTTCTCTAGTGCTCATGCTTCAGATGTACATGTTGTTGGTGCAGCTAACCATGCCCTTGCTGCAGTGATGGTGATATCTGGTCTCATGATTATGAAGTGTTACTGTGCAGGAACCCATGTGGTCCAGGGGAATGTGTCCTATCATGTGGTGTATCCATGTCATCAATAGCAGCATCTGAGGGTGTCATGTGTTCAGTATTTGGCAATGGGTTTCCTACTTACATTGGCAATTTCATATCTGTGGCTTCCACCCCTGCACATCTGTTGTGCCTGCCATCGTTGCATTTGTCTACTTCCCTGACCGTGTTGCCATCTCCAGTGGACATGCAGGTTTGGGCATCAATGGGGAGGGACTCATCCATGTAGTCAGTGCAACATTGCTATACAAGTGTGTTGGATCTGTGCTGATGATTCCGTTGGCACATCCATGACCAGGCTGATGTGATGGGAGCCCTCATTTGGTGCTAATTGTTGATTGTGTGACCAAGTGCTCAGCTGACATGATGGGGCCCTACTGAGGCAACATATGGCACAGCTTTCCTCACACAGGAGTGGAGTCCCCTCATGGCAGTGTGTACACGTGTGACATTGCCTGCGCCCAAGGTGTGTGTTGTATGTGCATGTCTGTGTGTTCACTTCCATTCATCTGCGCATGCTGTGATCCCTAGTGTTGTACCTGTTTGTGATGCTTGCTGACTTGAGCTATGTTCCCCCAAAGTCTTCTCCCTGTGTTCTCTGTGATGTGGGTGCATGGCACATTACTGGTCATCAGGGTGTCACCCATAGGTGTGTTTGCTGTCAGGGCAGAGTTTGTGTGCAGACGCAGATGGGTCACAGTCAGGTTTCCCTTTGGCACTTGTTGTTTGCCCCTGTCATGTGATTTCCAGTTTGTGTTATCTTTCAGTGATTGTGACACGTTGTGTGTGTGACTGCTGGCACTCCTTAGGGTCCGGGCTGCAATGTTGGTTGTTGTCTATGTGTGTTCTTTGTGGGTGACCTTGGCTTCTTCATTGGTGTGTGACTGTGGCTGGGATCCCATTGGTCGGTGTGGTATTGCCGGCATGTCCATGTACAGCGTAGTGTGCAGTGTGTCAGACATTCAGGAGTCTTGTTGAGTGTCCATGTGTGATGTGTTTCTACACCTTGGTTCCCACCCACCACCCTGGAATAGTCATGGGTGCATGTGCAATGTCACCAGTGCATGTGTACTTCACTGCTGCACATTGTTGGAGGTCGAGGGGTGTGGTCTTGAGTGTGTGCAGATGAGAGTTGTTGCCCGGCTAGTCCCCTGCCTCCATGTTGGCCTTGGCTTACTGGCCATGCTGATTGATTTGTGCTTGTGTAGGTGTGATGGTAGTTTGTTGCTCAGGACACCTGACTGTGGTTCACAGTGTGAACGACATTTAGCTTTGTCATCACAGTGGTATTTTTATTCAGCCCAGGGTCACCACATTGTGGGGGCCCTGGGGGTGGTGCTGTGGTGTGTCTGTGACTTGCTGTGTCAGTTGTTGTTCCTACGTGCCTGTGTGACATGTGTGTTTTGTGCTCCCTCTCACCTGTCAATGCCTGCTTGCCCACATAGGGGATTTGGATCCATGAGTTACCTTAGTGTGGCAGTGTATGCACATCTGTATGATTGGTATTCAGCTCTCCTCATGTGTTGTGTTGTTGCCTGGGGACACTGGCACCCCCACCCCTCACCTGCTGTGTATGATGACAGTGTTGGTCTGCCTGTTTGTGTTTGTGCATCTGCACCACTGCATTGGCATATCTTGGGTGTGCCATTGGCTGTATGTTGTTTGGTGTGTTTCCCCTGCTGTCCCTGGGACTCCTAGGTCATCGGTCAGCACAGTGATCATGGTTTGTGTGTCCCATTGCTGCCATGGTATGGTATCTGTTCACCTCACATCTGCTGTCTCCACAGGGTATCTGCATTTGTGTGCCCATTGGTGCAAATATGTGGTTCTGCATTCTGATGGTCACTTCTGTCATTGTGTCATTGATGACTGTTGACGGTCTCAGCCCCCATGGGTGTTGTTTGTCTGCACATGGCCAAAGGAATGTTTCATTTGCACTGCAGTATTTGGCTCCCCCAATTTATGTTGCAATGGGACACATACACTACTTTGCCACACATGAGTTTTTGGTTCTGTGACCAGGAATGATCCATGCAGTTTGGCAGTTGCAGCTCTTTCTTTGTCAACAATTACCTTTTGGTCACTGTGATGATGGGGGTTTAGACCCCATTGCCACAATGGTCAAAATGTGCTTCAGCTATGGACCCCACACTTGCCTTTTGGTCACTGTGATGATGGGGGTTTAGACCCCATTGCCACAATGGTCAAAATGTGCTTCAGCTATGGACCCCACACTTGCCTTTTGGTCACTGTGATGATGGGGGTTTAGACCCCATTGCCACAATGGTCAAAATGTGCTTCAGCTATGGACCCCACACTTGCCTTTTGGTCACTGTGATGATGGGGGTTTAGACCCCATTGCCACAATGGTCAAAATGTGCTTCAGCTATGGACCCCACACTTACCTTTTGGTCACTGTGATGATGGGGGTTTAGGCCCCATTGCCACAATGGTCATGGGCTGCTTGCATTGTGGGTGCCACACACATATATGTGTGGCACATGTGCTAGGGGGTCACATTGTATGTTCAAAGTCATGTTCGGTGTTGTAGGCATTTGACACAGCCTACACACGCTTGTCATGGTGGTGGGGGGATGTCTTTATCTTGCATTCCCTAGGTTGTGGTGTGCTGGTTGTGTCATGCATTGTCCATCCTATGAGTGGGGGTGGTAGTAGTGGTAGGCATCCTGCCCCCCTGGCTAAGGGTGGTAGTAGTGGTAGGCATCCTGCCCCCTGGCTAAGGGTGGTAGTAGTGGTGGGCATCCTGCCCCCTGGCTAAGGGTGGTAGTAGTGGTAGGCATCCTGACCCCCTGGCTAAGGGTGGTAGTAGTGGTAGGCATCCTGCCCCCCTGGCTAAGGGTGGTAGTAGTGGTAGGCATCCTGCCCCCCTGGGTGAGGGTGGTAGTAGTGGTGGGCATCCTGCCCCCTGGCTAAGGGTGGTAGTAGTGGTGGGCATCCTGCCCCCCTGGCTAAGGGTGGTAGTAGTGGTAGGCATCCTGCCCCCTGGCTAAGGGTGGTAGTAGTGGTGGGCATCCTGCCCCCTGGCTAAGGGTGGTAGTAGTGGTAGGCATCCTGCCCCCTGGGTGAGGGTGGTAGTAGTGGTAGGCATCCTGCCCCCTGGCTAAGGGTGGTAGTAGTGGTAGGCATCCTGCCCCCTGGCTAAGGGTGGTAGTAGTGGTAGGCATCCTGCCCCCTGGGTGAGGGTGGTAGTAGTGGTGGGCATCCTGCCCCCTGGCTAAGGGTGGTAGTAGTGGTGGGCATCCTGCC
This sequence comes from Calotriton arnoldi, assembly GCA_963921515.1. Lineage (NCBI taxonomy): Eukaryota > Metazoa > Chordata > Amphibia > Caudata > Salamandridae > Calotriton > Calotriton arnoldi. The sequence continues at coordinate 38,589 of CAWUFW010025568.1, forward strand.
CCCTGGCTAAGGGTGGTAGTAGTGGTAGGCATCCTGCCCCCTGGCTAAGGGTGGTAGTAGTGGTGGGCATCCTGCCCCCTGGCTAAGGGTGGTAGTAGTGGTAGGCATCCTGCCCCCTGGCTAAGGGTGGTAGTAGTGGTAGGCATCCTGCCCCCCTGGCTAAGGGTGGTAGTAGTGGTAGGCATCCTGCCCCCCTGGGTGAGGGTGGTAGTAGTGGTGGGCATCCTGCCCCCTGGCTAAGGGTGGTAGTAGTGGTGGGCATCCTGCCCCCTGGCTAAGGGTGGTAGTAGTGGTAGGCATCCTGCCCCCTGGCTAAGGGTGGTAGTAGTGGTGGGCATCCTGCCCCCTGGCTAAGGGTGGTAGTAGTGGTAGGCATCCTGCCCCCTGGGTGAGGGTGGTAGTAGTGGTAGGCATCCTGCCCCCTGGCTAAGGGTGGTAGTAGTGGTAGGCATCCTGCCCCCTGGCTAAGGGTGGTAGTAGTGGTAGGCATCCTGCCCCCCTGGGTGAGGGTGGTAGTAGTGGTGGGCATCCTGCCCCCTGGCTAAGGGTGGTAGTAGTGGTAGGCATCCTGCCCCCCTGGGTGAGGGTGGTAGTAGTGGTGGGCATCCTGCCCCCTGCCTAAGGGTGGTAGTGGTGGTGGGCATCCTGCCCCCTGGCTAAGGGTGGTAGTAGTGGTGGGCATCCTGCCCCCTGGCTAAGGGTGGTAGTAGTGGTAGGCATCCTGCCCCCCTGGGTCAGGGTGGTAGTAGTGGTAGGCATCCAGCCCCCCTGGGTTGGGGTGGTGGCGCGCATTCAGGCCCCTGTGTGCATATGTGGCATTGGTGATGGGCATCCCGCCCCTATGGTGCTGCTGTTGCTGGTGTAAGTATATTCAGATTCCCAGTGTATGTGTGTGATGTGTCGTGTACGTGTTGTATGTGTTTTGTGGTTGGTGTCTGACTTACCTTCTGCGCCGTCCGCGTCCGTGCCTGTTCCGGTAGTAGATGTAGAATATTGGTATGATCGGGACGAAGGGATTCATGGTTGGTTCGTGTCGTTCGTCCTTCTCGTTGCTTCGCGTCGTCCTCGTCGCTTCGCTTCGTCCTCGTCGCTTCGCGTCGTCCTCGTCGGTGCCGTGTTCGTCTCGTAGCCGTGGATCGTGTTGTGGCGCGATTCGGAGCTTATGTGCGCCTCTCCCGGATGCTTTGACGTGCCGTGCGTAGCGACGGGTTCGGCGCGTACGGGAAGCGCATCGTACTTGTCCGGCCGGACGGGGCTGCATTTTCCCTTCCGTGCGACTCGATTCGGCGTTTCCGGATTCGCCTCGGTCGGAGAACAGGACCTGGTTTGGGTGAGTACGGCTCGGCCGGAATTTTTGCTGTTGTGCGCATCGTACTTGCTCGTTCGGTGTGCTGTACGGATCGGTCGGGAAACAGGCTTTCGCATGGCTTTTTTCCCGACCGAATGGTATTGGGTGCGCCTCCGACCGAGATTGGAATCGGCCCCTTAGTGTGCCTTTCATTTGATGGTATGTGACTTCATCAGTTTGTGGTAATTGCTTGATTACCTCTTTTACTCCTTTACCAGAAATATTTTTTATATATAAGACAATCTTTTTGTAATCTGTTTCTTCCAGCGCATCAATTAAATCATCAAACTTTTCTATCCTTGCAGTCCATCTATCACCAATATACTGCTTTGTAGCAGTGTTGAGTTGAGGTAGTGGTTTCAGGAAGGCGGCAGCTGTATACCTAGTTGTGGAACTTTCTGACGTTGAGAGTATTTGCTGCTCACCTGGACTTGTACCATTCATGCCATTGGCAAGTCCTTGCAACATACTTGCTTCAGGGCCATTATGGCCAATCTCAATGGGTAGAGCTTCCTTTCACGTGGCCATCAGAGCTTTTCAACTCTTAAAGGACTTTCGAGTTGTGCGGAACGCACCTGGCACCTTCTATGGTGTCCGTTTCATGGATCAACAACTCTCTATTCACAGCCCCGGGTATCCTACTAGGGTCACAGTGCTCACAGCGGTGGCATGATGACTCTCTTTACTCAACTTTTGGTAAATACCACAATATTCTTTCAACCTGGTTTTGGTTTTCACTGCTTTTAGCGCTTTTCTGTATTTGGCTATTTTTGCTGCAAGCGCTTTCTAGCCCTTGTCTGTCACTGCTTCTAGTGCTTCTCTGTAACTGGTTGTTTCTGCCTTTAGCATTATCGTTCCATATGATTTATAGCTCAGTGTTGTGTAGTGTCGCAGTACCTCTTTAATGGCCTTAGTAGCACATTTCTGGCCAATGATGAGTAAACTTCTCAGTGAGGCTTTCGTTATCATCAAATGCTTCACAGTGGCTGGAGAAGGGCTATAATTCCACATAGGCCAAATGTTGATCTTCACTTCGACTGAGGCACATGCGGCATGCACGAGCAGTTTGCTGGACCACTGCAAACTCTCTGGGAGAGCACTGTCGACCTACGGGTTCGGTATCCCCTATCTCGTCGCTAATTGTAGCGTCTTCCTCAGCTGGGGTACTTGTAAATGACTACACCACACATGGAGCTTAGTATTCCTCAGTGTGTAACTGCAAACTCAACACTCTAAACATGAACTCTATTCAATCACGCCGAACACTTACTTCATAGTTCTACGGAGTCCATCAAGAACCAAAAGGACCCCGTCATGGCTAACTCGCAAGACTCTACACAATTCACCTCCAGCCTGCCCTTGGTGCCCAGTCTGTTAGGGAAAATGCCACTGACTTGTTCCAAATTATATGAACTCCTGAGTGGTTCCCAAAAACCTCCAGAATAACTAAAACCCTTGCAATTGAATCTTCTGGATCAGCCAAATAGAGCAATATGTCATTGGCATATAGAGAGATGACATCCTCCCAGTTGGGGTCCTAAGGGATACCTCTAATTTGAGCATCACATCTGACACAAGCAAATATGGACTCCATTGCTAAGGCAGAGAGAATAGGGGACAGTGGACATCAGTGTCTAATCCCTCTCTCCAGGGAAAAGTCCCCCAACATGCAGCCATTAACTCTAACCTGTGCCAATGGGCTACCCATTTTATTGTTGAAGTATTGTACCGACCAGTCAATCACAGTGAGAGAGAGCTGGCATGCAATGATAGAAACCTTAGTATGTGTTGATGTTGAAAATATATAGTTGTTATAGTTTTTCTAATGGCCAAGTGGTGATACCTGCAAGTAAAAATCAGGAACTCTTAACTGGCATTTTGTTTTCAGTCTCTTTTGAAAATTCCTGAATGCACTGCCTGTATACACCCCAAATCCATTGAAAACTCACTCTTATCTGATACCTCCTATGTTCCCTGTACATGTGAACTTGACTTCGCACCCAGAATTGCCCAGGTAGTGTGCACACCACACGAGAGCGAGACTACATCGGTCAGCCGCTCATTTCTAAAATCAAACGTTGCGAAAGTTCTTTCTCACTCTTTAGGTGGCAGTTTGTGGGGAACAGCAACGGTGCTTAAGAATCCGGGACAAGGATCATAAACGGCATTTAAAAGGTATGTGCCCCTTTTCAACAACCCTATGAAGGTTGCAGATAAATCTTAAAATATTTCAGAATTTTTTTATACTTGCGTGAAAATTTTACGAACATTGATGCTGAGGGGTTTTGCCTGAAACAAAGAAATTTGTTTTCATAAAAAAATGAAAAAAGTAACACATTTAGAAACCCCTAGCAATGAGTCCCGCCTTTCCCTCTTAAACATGTGAATGTGGGAAAATAACTTACTCACCCTCTGCCACTGGTGTATTGTGTGCTTCCGGGCAGCCTTCTCCACAAGCCTGTCTAACCCCATGCCACAGGCTCCACAAGTCTGGCAGCCTGTGTGATCCTGGATAGCCTTCTCCACAAGCCTGGCTCACCACAGTGTCATGTACAGGAGCGACTCGTGTCAGGGAAAAGATGTGGGGCAGAGGGATCAGTGGGGTAGAAAGGTGGACGAGGGAGACAAATGTAAAAAATAAAAAAGAGCTAACCTGCTGCCCTCCACCATCGCGTTGCGGTATTCTGTTCCTCTCCTCTTCACTGCAGGAAAGCACAGGCTCCCAGCCTGCCCTGCGGCCAATCCTGAAGCTGTTCTCATGCATGAGAGCAGCTTCAGGATTAGCCTGAGCGCCGATGGTTTGCGCTCCAGGACAGACTAGGAGCCTGTGCCTGCTCTCTCCAACCCCAGCAATGCAGCTGGGGTTGGATAGAGCTTCACTACGCATGTGGTTGTTTGGCCGGCCAGAGACGGAGGTGCACCTGCCACTTCCCTCAGTGCCTGTCATCACTATGCTCCCCCCCCCAGGAGCAGCCCACCTCATGTATTGACACGCCCTTTGCTCTTGGTCAGCTGCATGATCAGACGGGGTGATATGCGGGTTCAGAACGCACACTAGTTTGAAGGTAAACTCGATGTCAGAAAAGTTTCTGTGTTCATTTGAAGCACTGAACTTGGAAACATAAGCAATGCCTCAACATATTGCCAATGTCACTGAAAAAAGCGTCATAGTTCGTCTGCGGCTTTTACTGTGTGAAGGACTCGGCCACAAATTATTTTTTTTCCATTACTCAAGTGCACCTGTTTCATTTCCAGCATTTCAACATTCCACCGAGA
>CAWUFW010025569.1:0-43203 GCA_963921515.1 Calotriton arnoldi
ACAGACCCCCACCCACTGTGAAGAAAAAAAAAACTATATCACCTCCCAGTAGGAAATCCCCCAGTCCCCGAAGTCCAACCCCCATGAAAACCGTACTTGCCCATCCCAGCCCAGTACCTCCATCCCCAAAAATCCCACCCCAAACAGCAACATGACCTCCCTATTCCCGTCCAAACAATTTACTCTTACTGTAGCCCCAAAATTGTAATGCCAACCCCATCCCACCCAGCATCTAGCCCTCCCACTGCAGTGAACCCACCGCCCCCTCAATCTGACCCTCCCACTGCAGTGGACCCACCCTCCCTCAATCTGACCCTCCCATTGCAGTGGACCCCTGCCCACTCAATCTGACCCTACCACTGCAGTTGCCACTCCCCTCCTGATTCCATCCCTCCCCAAACCCATCCCAGTCCTCCCAAGTTTTGTCACTTTGGTGCCTGGCATGCCCCCTTGATGTCCCTCCCAGGGGAGGTGTCTTTTAGCAGAAATTGTGCAGGCAAGACTTGATGGGCATGACTATTCTGGCCCATGTGTCAGAGACTTTTGGACTGGCCATTGGCCTTTTATTATTTATTCTCTTTACTACTCATGCTGAATAAATCAGGTTCAACTTTTCATTTGCAGATCCTATTCTGTATCCAAAAATAGTTTTTTTAGTTAACTGTAAATCAAGTGTAATTAGTAGTGTAAGTATACAATGATGTTAGTATGGCATGTATTGCATATGGTCCATAGAGTCTGAGCACTTTGACAGTATGTAGTCAAGATTTTGGTGTCTACATTTGCTGGATGTCAATATCAACATTAGTTTTGGCTATGAGTGTGACATGAAGTCACAAACCTTTTCATTTTTAAATCACACTTCCACATAGTTTATACTTTCAGATGTCAACATAGTGCGAGTGTCTCAAAGTGCAACAGTTTAGGAGAAGCATGCTGCTTATGTTTGTGATGTGCAGAAAGACAACTGTCTCATCAATACACCTGGATACATATGGACTTTGACTACATGGTAGTGACTTTGGACACACCCATGTATACAAAGTAATGGTACAAATTTTGCATGTGACTTGATAGTGGTGGACCGTCTTTGTTTTCTATAGACCTGGTAGACTAGAGGCAATGACAACATTGCCACAGGTGGCATGCCACAGTAAGCCAATACCCTTCAAGGCTGTGCAACCATCTGATACATTTCCTATGCCTATGGTGAGTGTAAGATAAGCATTATTCTGACAGTGTCCCGTCCCTGTTGCCTCCAAGGACTCCACTTTCTGCAGATATTCCTGTTAGGCAAGGTGTCGGTGGTCTTTATTGTACAGTGCCTTTAAAATTAAATGTCAGTCATTCCATCCTGATTTTTTTTTAATACATCATGTGGATGGTGTGTGTGCCCAGGACAAGTCTCAGTAAGTTACAGTGTTTTGCTGACTTTACAGGGCCACAATTGCTGTATGTGTTAGTTGAAAGTGTACACAGTGTATGGTACATGACTGGTTGTCACACAATTAGAATGCTACTGATGACATGCTGTGATTGTAGAGTAGTCCAGTAGCTAGCATTGTAATGTACATCTCATTGTGGCCCTATGCCACAGTTAGAGTGTGAGAGCCTGGGCATTTCCCTGACCTGTGAAGGGGACATAGACCACATCATGCTCATGCGAGGTTCCTTTTGATTCTGTATTGGTGTACACATGGCCATGCGTTTGCTCCTACACCCAGAAATAGGATGCACCAGACCAGAGTATGGTCTGCCACTTGATTCAAGATAGCCGGGCTGATGATGGCTGTAAGCCAGAAACCGGTCCCAGGATGCTTGTTTCCGGTCCAGGGAAGACATGGCTTGGCAGTTCGGGCTGGACTGTTCCCATGAGGCACAGGGTCAGACTGATTTGCATATGGCCATGTCCGAACTGGATTGGCGGAGTGAGCTAAAGAATGATGATGGATTAAAACCAGATCAGTTGACTGGGGGTGAGTGCTTGCAATGTTCAACAATCCGTTCATCATCCCCTTTGGTTTTGCTATGTTCGCCCTGAGTTGGCAGGGTATGCCCAGACGTGGGTCCCTTTCTCACTTTGCCACTGGATTCAAGATAGCTTGGGTGATGATGGCTGTAAGCCAGAAACCTGTCCCAGGATGCTTGTTTCCGGTCCAGGGAAGACATGGCTTGGCAGTTCGGGCTGGACTGCTCCCATGAGGCACAGGGTCAGACTGATTTGCATATGGCCATGTCTGAACTGGGGTGGCGGAGTGAGCTGAAGAATGATGATGGATTAAACCCAGATCAGTTGACTGGGGGTGAGTGCTTGCAATGTTCAACACTCCGTTCATCATCCCCTTTGGTTTTGCAGAGTATGGTAAGCAGCAGGATGGGGATGTATGGTCTATCCCAGGCAGATGTTAGTTGCAATATGTTGTCCAAGCTTTTCAATGAGCATTTGTGCGATAAGTGACTTTGAGTGTGTCTACATGGCCAGAGAGGATGTGTGACAAGCTAACTGTAACCAAGACACAACGCGTGTTTCTTCAGGCTTGTTGTTTTTTTATTTAAATTTTTTTGGTCCTCATTCACCACCAGACTGCAGTGCACCCACTCCTTGCCCGTTAACCAGATGGAGAGGGACAAGAGGGAAGAGACGAACTTCACAACATCGGACGAAGAGTAGGATAGCCACTGCCCCCCAGGGGGTAAAGTCATTCTCAACTTTCTCCGGTTATCCGGGAGCTGCGTATAATGGAGACAAAACAAGAGAGGTAGCCCATGCAGCTCTAAGAGATTTTTAGGTGTAATCATAGGACCCTCGAATGCTGCGACCACTTCCATAGGAAGCTCCAAAGCTTCTCCTTACCATTGCTTGCAGGAATCCTTAATAAATCCATTTTAGATACATAGAACAGGGAGTCAAGCCACTCGAGATAGGATGGAGGGGTATCCCCCACCCACTTACGGCAGATTTCCCGTCTAGCAAGTAAGATAGCATAAAATAGGAACTTTCTTGCCGGGCCCTGCAAGGCCTCTTCTACTCCAAATATTACCAAAGAAAGGCTTACCTTGATGTTGGCCCCCAAAAAGGTTAAAATCATCTTACCCACTTCCTCCCAAAAGTTTGTTAAGGCTGGGCACTGGTAAAACATGTGGATATCGGAAGCGCGTGCTAGACCACACTTCTTGCACTTGACATCTTTCACCATTTTAGACAATTTTTCCCGGGTTATTTAGGCTCTATGGAGTGAAAAAAAATGGTTCCTCCTTAACCAAGCGGGTTTTACTGTCGAAAATAAAGTGCGCATTGATACTTGCCATGTATGCTGCAACTTCTCCCTCGGCAAGTACTCGCCCCACAGGTCTTCGGCCAGGGTAAATTCTCCATCAATGGCGTCCAGAATAACCCAATACCACGTGGAAACTTCCTTATTCCCCGGAGGTTTTCCCATCAATTGATCTTCCAAGATATGTCCATTGCCCAATGGAGAACTGCAACTAGACTCCCAACTTTTCAACTGTATGTATTTAAATATGGACAGTTTCCCCCGGGTAATTTGATTCAGTTCTGCCCAAGGTAAAAGTTCGCCATTTTGGGTGAGCTCTCCCCAGCTACACACTCCAGCTTCTCTCAAGGGAAGAGCTAACTTGTCCTTGAAACAGTCGGGGGTCCCTGGGGAATCCCATATCGGGGCCAGTTCGGAATAATAGCTTAAGCCTATAAGGCACCTGATTCTAAACCATTTTTTCGCAATGGCCTGTAGTACTTTCAGCTTGACCTTTTTAAAGTACTTTGGGTCACCAAACTTAAACAAGAAATGAGCAGTACTTAATTTAGCTCCCTTTAGCATCACTTTAAACAGAGACCCCAGATCCGAGCTGTCCGGGACACTAAACAACATTCTAGAATGTGAGAACTGAAAGGCCCACTCGTAATATTGAATGTCTGGCAAGGCTAGACCCCTCTTCTCTCTTTTTTGCCGTAACTTCTTCCAAGAGATTCTCACCCCCTTTGAAGCCCAAATGAACGCATTAATGGCCTGCTGAATGCTAACTAACCGGGATTTATCAAAATGCAGGGGGATTGTGCTGAACAGGAATGTTATCTTGGGCAAAATTATCATCTTTATTAAACTCACCCTCCCGAAGATTGTTAGTGGTAAATGCGGCCAGCTCTTCAATATTCGGGCACACTCTTTTTCAATGATATCCAGATTCACTCCTGTTATTTTATCGACCTCCTGTACGATTTTTACGCCCAAGTATCTCATTTCCTTTTTGATTAGGGGGCTCTCATCTTCGCTGTTCCATGCCATCACTTCCGTTTTCCCTGCGTTAATTTCATAACCTGACACCCTTCCAAATTCTGAGGCTATTCGGAGGATAGACGGAATAGCAGATGAAAGATCAGATGTATAGATCATTAAGTCATCTGCATAAAGCGCTGTCTTTTTCTCCCAGTCCTCATATGAAAACCAGGGATGTCCACTGCTTCCCTGATTTTTTGTGCTATGGGCCCTATGTATAAATTAAACAGGAACGGAGACAGGGGGCAACCCTGTCTAGTACCCCTAGATATCTGGAAGGACTCCGTCAGATTACCATTGACCAGAATCTTAGCTGTTGGATTCTGATACATTAACTGCACAGCTTTACAAAAATTATCACCCAAATTATACTTTTTCAGTATAGTCGGTAAATATGACCAATTGTCTCTATCGAACGCCTTAGCGGCGTCTAACGTCACTGTTAGACCTGGTACCATTGGCGTGAGTATCCCTTCCACTTTTTTCTGATTGCCTCCTCTGTTTTTTATCTGTTTGCTGGTTTTAGATGCTTTGGGCACTGTGCCACTGCTATTCAGTGCCACAGTGCAAGTGCTCCCTATTGTAAATTGATGTATTGATTAGTGACTCCATGATTGGATCATTTGATTTACTTGTCAGACCCTAGTATAGTGCACCAGGTGTGCCCAGGGCCTGTAAATCAAATGCTGCTGGTGGGCTTGCAGCACTGGTTGTGCCACCCACAGAAGCAGCTTGTAAAGTGTGCCTCAGGCCTGCCATTGCAGAGCCTGTGTGCAGTCTGTGACTGCCATGTCGACTTGGCAAGTGCACCCACTTGCCACTCCCCAAACCTTCCCTTATCTTCATATCAAATCAAATCAAATCATGGGACATTTGTAAAGCGCTCATATCACCCGAAGGTCTCATGGAGCTTACAGGCATCTCCAACTAAAACAGCTGATAGAGGATAACAGGGTGGTCAGTTGTCAAAAGACCATGTTTTTAGTTCCCTACGAAAACGATGGTGATCAGCCATAGTGCGGAGGTGTAGTGACAATTTATTCCAAAAAGTGGGGGCTAAGAATGAAAAAGATCTTCCTCCATTACGAGTTGTACCAATTCTGATGGAGGCAAGGAGGTGCTGGTTGCTGGATCTGAGGGGCCGGCTTGGTTGATGCCAGTTCAACTTCTTTTTCCAGTAGCAAGGGCCACTGCCATACATGTTTTTGTGTGCCAAACAGAGAATCTTAAAACGCGTTCTCTTTCTCACAGGCAGCCAGTGAAGCCGTCTCAGGTTTGGGGCCGAGGGAGAACCTGACGGAAGATTTAAGACCAACCTAGCTGCAGTGTTTTGCAAAACCTACAGCCTAGATAAAAGATCCTCATTTATAGCTGACAGTAGGGCATTTCCATAGTCCATGCAATTGATAATCAATCCCTGGACCAATGGTTTCCTTGCTTCCATGGGGATTCATTTCAAAAACTTTACGCAGATTGCGCATGGTACCAAAACAGGACCCGATTATGTGGTTCACCTGGTTTTTCATCGATAAGTTATTATCGATTTGGACCCCTAGATTTCGAACCGATTGTTTGGGTATTGGACTAGGACCCAGAGTTGCCGGCCACCAATCATTAGTCCAATGTTTTTGTGCGTTCCGAAGAATACTATCTCAGTTTTATCACTGTTTAGTTGTAGATGGTTTTCGTTCATCCACCTGTTAACGTGGATCATACAGTCCCTGAAGCGGGCCTTGGTGTCTATGGGGTTCTGACTAAGGGTGACTAGAATTTGAGTGTCATCAGCATATGACATTACGTCAAAGCCGTACAATCTAATCACCCTGGCCAGTGGTGTTACGTAGAGATTGAAAAGTGTTGGGCTCAGGATAGAGCCCTGTGGTACTCCCATCGTGACTGGCCTACTACAGGAACTTATGTCGCCAACTTGGACATTGGTAACTTGATCCATCAGATAGCTCTTAAACCATCCCAGGGCCTTCCCTCTGACACCAATCTCCCCTAGCCGTTGTATTAGAATGCTGTGGGAGATGGTGTCGAAAGCTGCCGACAGGTCTAGTAGAATGAGAATAGAGGATTGTCCTCTGTCCAGTGATAGTCTGATGTTGCCCACTACCTCTACCAGCGCTGTCTCAGTGCTATGGGCGGCCCTGAAACCAGACTGTGAGGGGAACAATAGATGGTTACTCTCAAGATGGTGAACAAGTTGTCTGTTGACCATGGATTCGAGTACTTTCCCAAAGTATGGGAGCAGTGAAATCGGACGGTAGTTGACCAGGAGATTAGGGTCTGCAGTAGGTTTCTTCAGGATGGGTCTAACCCTAGCGGTTTTCCATATTTTGGGAACGGTTTCTTGGACTAATGAATAGTTGAGTAAGTCGGTGACGCTTTCAAGGAGAATGGGGGCTATCGTTAATAAGAAACGTGGTGGGACAGGGTCAGCTGGCGAGCCAGATTTTATTTTTAACATGGCATCTGTCACTTCAGTGGATTCAAATTGGGAGAATTCCTCCAGGACGGGGGACTAACATGTTTGTAAGACCGGGTTAGTTTCCAAGTTTTTAATTGGAGCTTCTTGAGGTGGGAAGGAGTTGTGTATTACATTAATTTTATCATCGAAGAACTTGGAGAGGGAATCTATCCAATCCTGCGAAAGAGCAACCCCTGTCTTTAGTTGGGGGGACGTAAACTCCTTTAGGACCTTGTAGAGCTCCTTATTAGAGTTCGCCGCTTTTTCGATGCGATTTAGCAAAAACAGTTTCTTTGCCTGTCTGATGCTCTCCATGTAATTACGATATCAGACACCCCTAAGGTAGGCCCAAGGGCAGGGTGCATTGTAAGTATAAGGTAGAACATGATCTGGTGTGTGTGGCATGTCCTAATAGTGAGTTACAGCCATTTTCGTTTTTCACTATTGCAAGGCTACCTGTTCCCCATAGGCCAGAATGGGCAGTTTGATTATTACATCTTATAATCCTAACTGACCCAGAGAACATGGTAGAAATTCGAGTTTAGTATGCCTGAGCTCAGAATGATAAAATACATCTTTTAGTAAAGTTGGTTTTAACATTCTGTGTTTGAAAATACCACTTTTAGAAAGTAGGTATTTTCTTGCCTAACTGTCCAAGCCTGCCTCTGCTAGGCTGTGTATTGTGTGTCTAGTTTTGTGAGTGACAGGGGCTGGGGGATTCCAGGAGACAGGGTGAGTCAGCACAGGGCTGAATAGAGAGATCTGCATGTAGATGGGTGGGAGGAGTTGCACCTGGGACCTGGATAGGGCTGTGCCTTCCCTCCACAATGCTGGCTCCACCTCCTGTGGTGCGTCTGATGTCCCTGGCCTACACTGTGAAAGGAAAGAAGGAGTCTTGTCAACAAAGTGCTCCAGGACTGACAAGAACTGGTTTGGACTAGGTACAGGCCCCTCTGCCTTCAGAGGACAAAGGATTTAGGGGTATAAATATTGGGGCCCTGACCCCAGAACTTTAGATCACTTCTGGAACAACAAGACGAACCTCTGCCAAGGAGAAGAACCAAAGGAAGCTTTAGGAGTTGGACTGCCCCCCCTGCCAGTGTGTTGTGTTGCTGGGTTGGCCTACAGTGGTGTCTTCAGTGCCAAGGAGAGGAGAAAGGAACTGTTTGTACTTTCATCATCTTGCAGAATATTACTCCAAGGGCTTGATTTGAGCTTGCCTCCTGACCGAAGTCTCAGGGATACCAGACTTCACCCCCTTCTGTTTGCCTGCATCTGGAACTTGCTGTTCTGGTGCTACAGAAGGAATTTGCAACACAGACGGCGGCGAGCGACGCCGGCGAGCGACACCATCTCCTGCATCGAAGCCGTGAGCGCTGCTCCGACTTGCAACGAAGACCCGACGCCGACTGCCGTGCCACATCGATGCCAGCGAGCGACATCGTAAGCCTACCATAGCCGTGAGCGCTGCTCCGACTTACGACGCCGGCCCGACGCCTGCTGCTGTGCCGCATCGACTCCAAGGCCGACATCATCGCGGAGCCGATCGTCGACGTGGGTGGTCAAGAATTAATCGACATCGTGACATCGTACGGAACAATGGCTTCGCGCCATCGTGACGTCACCTCCTCTCCTCTCCGGTCCGGAACCGACGCCTCCCCTGCCTGCGCAAGCATCCAGGTCCCGACGCATCATCTCCTCCGAAGCAAGGAACCGACGCCGCACCTCCCCGACACCGTGAGCTGTCTTTGTTTTCGCTTTTCCAAGGTACTGTTCTTTGTGGGTCTGTTTTGACTCCGGGCCCGACGCCCGCACCTCGCGGTCGGCGCCGTACTTTGGGATTTCTTTGACCTCGACGTCGTGATAACTCCAGTTGGGGTTATTTGTTGCTAAAGACTGCTTTTAAGTGAAGAACCTATTTTTAAACCATTTCTACCATCCTGAAGTATTATTGATTACAGTATTGTGGATTTTTGTCGTTTGTGGTCTTGTGATAAATCTACATAAAGTATACTTATTTTTATAAAACCTGTGTGGTGTCCATCTGTAGTGTTTTCACTGTATTACTGTATGTGTTCACAAATGTTTAACATACTGCCTCTGAGATAAGCCTGTCTGCTCGTGCCAAGCTACCAAGGGGTTATCCAGTAGTGTAATCCCCTTTCCCTGACTTAGAAGCAAGGGTCCCTATTTGATCAAAGGTGCATACCATTGCCAAATAGAGACCCCCAGTTCTAACAGTCACAATTGCCAATGGTATAGAGTAGGTCGTGGCCAAGTAGATCGCTGCAATCAGACTGTATGTTAACTCATAGAGCTGCCTGCCCTTCATAAACCCCTTTTGGTCACCATGTACTATCCCACCTATAACTTTACTTAACCTCTCTGCCAAGATCTTTGCAAAGATTTTATAATCTGCGTTGAGCAAAGATATCGGTCTGTATGACTCGCACCGGACTGGATTTTTACCTGGTTTTTGTATCAATGTTATTATTGCTTCACCCCAGGAATTAGGTGTCTGTGTAGAGTCTCTAAGGATGCCGTTAAACATCAAAGTCATAAAGGGAATAAGGTTCTCCCCCAGAGTTCTATATATTTCTATTGGTAGCCCATCCGGGCCAGCCGCCTTCCCTCTTTTACTTGTCTTCATAGCGCTCTCAACTTCCTCCTGAGTAATTTCCTGGTTCAACATTTCTTGCCCCTCCATATCTAATGGGTGAATTACATCTGGGCCCAACCACTGATTGACCTCGTCCTCCGGCACTATCTGGTCTTCCGTATAGAGTTTATGAAAGTGTTTGATGAAGGCATCTTCAATTTCCAAATCATTTGTTAATACCACCCCGTTCTGCTCCCCCTCAATTTCTTTTATCAAGTTCCTATTTTTATCTGTCATCGCCTTCCAAGCTAGTAGTTTACCGGCGGCTTCCCCATATTCAAAATGGGCCAACTTGCTGGCTTCCCAGCGCTTATTAATGCGGGATTGTAAAATAGATTCCAGTTGTGCCTTTAGTGATGTTAACTTATCACCCTCCGGGTTACTACCTTCTCCCTTGTTACTCGTGTTTGACTTGGCTTCTACGGCCTTCATTTCTGATTCTAATTGACCAACCTGCTCTCTATAGGTCCTATTCCTAAAAGTTACAATACTTGTCAGTTTACCCCTCATGAAGGCTTTAAGAGTGTCCCAAACGACTGTAACCGAGGCAGAGCCTATATTGTGTTCTAAAAACTCAGTTATATCCTTTCTCAAATGGTTCATTGCATCAATCTCCAAGAGTATGGTGCGATCGAGCGTCCATTTCTTTGTGCTCAACCTGCCTTTCAGGTCCATATTTAAAATAACAGCTGAATGATCGGAGAGGTGGGCAGTTAAGTAAGAGACATCCTGAATATTAGCCCTCAGGCCTAAACTAACTAAAAAGTAGTTGATTCTAGACTTGTGGCCATATTTTTTATTATGAAAGGAGAACCCAAGCCGATCGCCCAATCTCTCTCTCCACAAATCACAAAGCGCGGTTTGCTGCATCATCATTCTCAAATATGAACGTGATTTGGGAGTGGCAATTGCTCTGCTACCTTTAGATTTATCTAATTTTAAATTCATTATTACATTATAATCTCCGGCCATAATTATTGGATCAGGAAAGTCCAGCAATGTTGTAAAAACTTCCTTTAATGGCTCAATGTCGTCTTTGTTTGGGCCATAATACCCTACCAGAGTTAACATCTGCCCTTGTATATTTGTTTTTGCCACTATCCATCTCCTGCTCTTATCCATTGCTGTCTCTAAGATATGAGCCTTCACCTGCTTTCTGATTAATATTGCGACTCCTCTTATGTTGGCACTCTGCTCTGTAAAAACCGCCTGTTGGACCCATAACTGTCTCTTAAAAATCTCCATACTTTCACTCTTTACCAAGTGTGTTTCTTGCAGTATTATTATCTGGGCCGAAGAATCCCTAAGGTATTGCAGGATCCTATCCCTTCTTGCTTTCAAGCGCAAACCATTAACATTCCATGTTAATATCTGAAAACCCATCTCCCTTGTCCTATCCCTAAGCCTACCAACTGAGACATACCAACCGTTACATCTATAGGTTGCCTTATTGGAGTGAATGAGGATTTTTTTTAATACTTTTCTTCCATATGCTCCCCACCCTGTGCCCCCCCTTCTTGACTCTCGCCCTCCCCTCCCTGGAGAACCCATCCCCTCTTTCCTCTGAGTCTGATGTTGGACCCCTTTTTAGAACGCTACGGGTGTCCGTCACCCCAGTACCCGATATAACTAAAATAAAATAGGTTTCACCACCAAATTATGGGAGAAGGAGATTTTGTGTGATTTATTCGCCCTTTTTTTTTTTCCTTCCCACTTTCCACTTGATATTTCTACTTATATATATATATATATATATATATATATACATATATATCCAAGTATTACCGTTTCTCTCCACCACAATCCTTGGTAAAAACGGGTACGGACCACAAAGTTCGGTGCTCATAAATATTTAATAGTGCAAGTCGCCATGACGCGTTTCAGCCCTTCCTCGGGCCTTGATCACATGACATAGTTTTACATTTTCATAGGCTATTTAAAGTGACTAGTGCAAGCGTAATCATTGACACGTGATATTTCGATACCACAAACATGAAAGAAAGACTGTATAATTTAAGTTTATAAAAAGCATGTTGTAAAAAGCATTTGAATAAAAGGCATTTTATAAAAAGCATTTTGTAAGCATTTTTAGAGGATCTTTTACATTTTAACAAACTCAATCTTGGGTGGTAAATTTCATGTAGTAAAATTACTCCCCATATTCCTGAATGCTGTTCCTTATATTCTTCATTATTATTATTAAAATTGTATGTTATTGCCGATATATTTTTAAAGTTCCTAATTATGTCAAAACCACTTACGCTTAAAAAAACATTGTGCAAAATAGTGCTAAAGTGCTAACGTGAGAATATGTTAAAAATACCAGTGTTATTTATCTTAATAAATCGCATAATGCCAATTTGTCTTGGCATTAAAATTGCTACAGCTGTTGCTTTATAATCAATTAAATGAAGGTACTGGAGCCCCAGTTACCAATTCAGAGTATGTTTCTAGCTAAATGATGGTCTACTTGGTGTCTACTGTGTTTGTTTCTATTCATTTAATATTATACATTTTACATTACGCTCTTCATTATTTGTAGTATCACATGTCGTTCTATGAGGTTTAAATACCCAGTGTGATAAATTTGTGGATTAAGACTCAGTGAAGTTGTTGAAGTTATACTTATTTATGAATCTCATGGTATTGCCGATACCATCAATGATATTATTATATTCCACCTTCAAATACTTCAACATACATGGCAATTCATATAAAATACGCAATATAATATGATCCATAATAGATATAATTTGCTCAAATATAGATGCATGCATATGTATATACAAATATAGAATAAGAGACCAAAATGTTAAAATTATTTGATAAACACAAATTAAAATTCATAGTCACCAAACATCAGACACCAAATAAAAACGTCCTCCTGCGTTTAGTCTTAATCCTCGCAAAAATTTTTTTGCTATGAATATATTTACTTTCATTTCTCCTAAAATTTTGCTAAAATTTATTGACCAGATGTTAAAACAGTTAAAGACAAGTAAAAAGGTCCTCTGTTACATTTAACCCTGCAGGCTGTTTAGTATTTAGTTCCAAAATATATCTAGTTTCTAGCTGGCGTAATTTTTGTTCTCTATTACCGCCCCTTCTACTCGGTGGTATGGAGTCAATAACAAAATATCTGAGATCCTGGCTTCTAGACTGATGATTACTCTTAAAATGGCGTGCCACAGGGTAGGTATTGTCCTGATTATTAATTGCCCTCAAGTGCTGTAGAATCCTCTTATGCACTTGTAACTTAGTGCTCCCTACATATTTTAGGTTGCATGGGCATGATAAGACATATACTGCAAATTCTGTTTTACAGGTAAGTAGCTTTGTTATTTTATGGCTTCTGTTACTGAATGGGGTAGTATAAGTTGTCTTGTTCTCCCCTTGTTGGCACGCCTTACAGGTTTTGCATTTAAAAAAACCTGTGTGTGTTTGTAACCAATTAGTTGCCTCTATGATCTCAGGGTTAGTTTTTACTAGATCATCTCGCATGGAACGTCCCCTGCTGTATGTGATGGATGGCCTTTTGGGTAATTGTGGACCAATTACTGGATCATTAAGAACCAAAGGCCAATTGCGAGAAATGATGGACTGGAGCTGTTTATGTTGCTGGCTGTATTGAATAATAATTCTAAATTCTTTTTGGTTTCATCAATCCTAATATCTGTTCTGAGTGAGGTTTCATCATGGCTTGTCAGTTTCTCAGTTAACAGATCATGTCTACTTTTGCGCATAGATTTTAAAATTGCGTTATTAATGATTTGTCTAGAGTATCCCCTATCTAGGAATCGCAACTTGCTTTCAGTTTGTGCTACCCTCAAGTCACTTTCATTACTATGGATACGCCTCAAGCGAAGCATTTCCCCATAGGGGATACTGGTCACTAAATGTTTTACATGAGCACTACTCGCGTGGAGGGTAGAATTTCCGGCCGTCTCCTTGCGGTATAGTTTTGTTTCTATCTTATTCTTTGATATGTATACATTAGTATCCAAAAAACTGACTTGTGTTTTGCTGATGTTTGCTATAAAATGCAAGTTTAAGTTGTTTACATTTATAGCTTGCACAAACTCTTGAGCCTCACTGACTTTGCCATCCCATACAATGAACAGATCGTCAATAAAACGTAGCCATAATTTCACCTTGGTTCTCATTATCACTTGATGTTCTGTCATGAGGACCAGCTCCTCCCACCAACCCATGTGCAAACACGCATAGCTGGGGGAAAATCTGGCCCCCATCGCCACTCCTCGTGTTTGTTTGTATAACAGGTTATTAAACATAAAAATATTGTTCATCAAACAAAATTCAACCATCTCAATTATCATCATATTGTGTTCCACAGTACTATCCAATTTCTTTTTCAGAAAATAGTCTAAAGCTCGTAGTCCGTCTGTGTGCTTAATACTGGTGTACAACGAACTTACGTCAAGTGCTAGAAACAAATAACTCTGTTGCCATTCAAAATCTTTGAGTTTTCTCAAAAAATCGCTAGTGTCACTCACATATGATGGCAATGCTTTGACTAAGTTCTGAAGAAAGTGATCCACATATTGCGATGTGTGTTCCAGTATCCCATTCCTGGCAGAAATTATGGGCCTCCCTGGTGGATTAAGAGGGTCTTTGTGGACTTTAGGTATGAAATATATGGTTGGAACAACAGGATGGTCGTTTTTTAAGAATTTGAATTCCTGTGTGGTAATCAATTTATTATTTTTCCATGTCGACAACTTCACATAGAAAATAGCATTGTTTTGTACGACATTTCACTCGTACAAAACCAGAGAAATTCGGCCGTTATAGTTAGTTCAGCTAACTATAACTCGCGCCCCCGCAATGCACTGCTGATGACGTCACATATTACATCATTCATGACATGGTCAGTGACATCACTGATGACATCACTGATGACATCATCCAGCGACTGTGTGTTTCTGTAAAGTTTAAATATGTTTTATATATATATATATATAGGCCAAGGTGTATTGAAGAATGAGTGGGTGTATAAGTGTCTGAATGGATGATTTAGTAGGTGCGTGACTGACGGTATAAGTGAGTGATTAAATGTGTCTTACTGAATGCATGGGTTAGGGACTGATACAGACATTCACACAGTTTAGTTTGTCAGTTGGTGTGTAAGCAGTTGCATGGGTTGGTGAGTAGCTAAATGAGGGTCTATATGGGTTATTGATTGGTTGTCTGAGTATCTGTATGGGTGCCTGAGTGTGTGGGTGGGTGGGGGGTGTGACTCTGTGCATAGATGTGTGAGTGGGTGATTCACTGGGTGTATGGGTTCAAGAGTGCATCTGTGAAGGGCTGTATGGGTGGGTGAGTGTGTGTATGGGTGTGTTGGTGAGTGAATGGATGCCTCATTGGTACATGTGTGAGTAACTGCATATGTGAAAGGCAGTATATGTGAGTGTTGGAGTATATAAATGACTATATGTGAGAGTGAGTGATTGTGAGAGTGGCTGTATGGATGAGTGTGTGCTTGTATTAGTTATTGTATGAGAGTATAAGTATGTGTTAGTATATGTTTGAATAAGTGAGGTGGAGTGTGTATAACTGTATAGGTGAGTAAATGGGAGTGTGATTGATTCTTTGCATGACTGACTAGGTGTGTGAGTAACTCTATAGATGAGTGGCGGTGTGTGAGTGTCTGTATAGATATGTGAGTGCATATGATAGTGCCGTATTGATGGTTGACTGCATGTATGCGTGACTGTATGGGTGTATGAGTGGAAGTGTGTGTAGACCTAGGAATTAGTGAGTGGGTATGTACTAACTGGTATTAGTGTGTCTATGGTTTCGAAAATGGTAGTCTATATTTTAGAGTGGGTGTATCAAAGGTTATATTAGGGTATGAGAAGGTGCATCAGATTATCACGTGGATGATGTCATCAGTGATGTCATTTGAGATGTCATCAGTGATGTCATCAGTGATGTCACTGACCATGTCATGAATGATGTAATATGTGACGTCATCAGCAGTGCATTGCGGGGATGCGAGTTATAGTTAGCTGAACTAACTATAACGGCCGAATTTCTCTGGTTTTGTACGAGTGAAATGTCCAACTAACTATAAACGTCTCTGAAACCTGTGGTTTTTTCAGTGAATTTCAAAGGTTTTTTAAATGCTAATTTCTAACTATAACGTCCTTGAAACCTATGGTTTTTTCAGTGAATTACAAAGGTTTTTTAAATGCTAATTTCTAACTATAACGTCCATGAAACCTGTGGTTTTTTCAGTGAATTACAAAGGTTTTTAAATGCTAATTTCTAACTATGCCTACAAAGGTAGGACATGTGCAGAAAGAGGAAGAAAGGCGCAGAAAGAAGCAATAGAAATTCAGAAAGAGGCAACAGAAGTCCAGAAAGACGAAGAAAGGTGCAGAAAGAAGCAAGAGATGTGCACAAAGAACCAACAGAGGAGCAGAAAGAGGCCTTGTTGCAAAGTCATCCTGTGCCCCCAACTTTTTGCTGACGGGTACTGGTGGTAACTGACTCTGACTAACCAGGCCTGGCGCCAGTGCTATGCTGAAAGACACTTAGAATGCAGTGAAACCACCTACATACACTAGGGTACACTATGGGTTGTGGTACCCCTGTGATTGGCATGACCTCCCCTGTATGGCCCTAGTACATAATAGCGATACAAAGGGGATGATGGACGGAGCGTTTGAGCCAATCAAACACTCACCCCCAGTCAACTGATCTGGGTTTAATCCATCATCATTCTTTAGCTCACTCCACCACCCCAGTTCAGACATGGCCATATGCAAATCAGTCTGACCCTGTGCCTCATGGGAACAGTCCAGCCCGAACTGCCAAGCCATGTCTTCCCTGGACCGGAAACAAGCATCCTAGGACCGGTTTCTGGCATTTCAACCGTCATCAGCCAGGCTTGCTTGAATCCAGTGGCAAAGTGAGCAAGGGACCCACGTCTGGGCATACCCCCGCCAACTTAGGGCGACCAAAGCGATACAAAAGGGGATGATGGACCGGAACGTTTGAGCCAATCAAACACTCACCCCCAGTCAACTGATCTGGGTTTAATCCATCATCATTCTTTAGCTAACTCCACCACCCCAGTTCAGACATGGCCATATGCAAATCAATCTGACCCTGTGCCTCATGGGAACAGTCCAGCCCGAACTGCCAAGCCATGTCTTCCCTGGACCGGAAACAAGCATCCTAGGACCGGTTTCTGGCATTTCAGCCGTCATCAGCCAGGCTTGCTTGAATCCAGTGGCAAAGTGAGCAAGGGACCCACGTCTGGGCATACCCCCGTCAACTTAGGGCGACCAAGCGATACAAAAGGGGATGATGGACGGAACGTTTGAGCCAATCAAACACTCACCCCCAGTCAACTGATCTGGGTTTAATCCATCATCATTCTTTAGCTCACTCCACCACCCCAGTTCAGACATGGCCATATGCAAATCAGTCTGACCCTGTGCCTCATGGGAACAGTCCAGCCCGAACTGCCAAGCCATATCTTCCCTGGACCGGAAACAAGCATCCTAGGACCGGTTTCTGGCATTTCAGCCGTCATCAGCCAGGCTTGCTTGAATCCAGTGGCAAAGTGAGCAAGGGACCCACGTCTGGGCGTACCCCCGCCAACTTAGGGCGACCAAAGCGATACAAAAGGGGATGATGGACGGAACTTTTGAGCCAATCAAACACTCACCCCCAGTCAACTGATCTACATAGTACATAATAGGGCAGGGGGATTAAAACTACCTCTGCAGAAAGAGGCAAATGAGGTACATAAAGAGACAACAGGGGTGCAGAAAGAAGCATAGAAAGTGCATAATGAAGCAACAGGGGTGCAGAAAGAGGCAAGAGAAGTGCAGAAACAGGCAAGAGAAGTGCACAAAGAGGCAAGAGAATTCCTGAAAGAAGCAATAGAGGTGTAGAAAGAAGGAAGAAAAGTGCAGAAAGAGGCAAGTGAGATGCAAAAACAGGCAGGAAAAGTACAGAAAGAGGGAAGACTAGTGCAGAAAGAGACAAAAGGGGTGCAGAAAGAAGCAAATGAGGTGCAGAAAGAGGCAACAGACGTGCAGAAAGAAGCAAATGAGGTGCAGAAAGAGGCAACAGACGTGCAGAAAGACGGAAGAGAGGTGCAGAAAAAGGCAAGAAAAGTGCAGAAAGAGGCAGAAGTGGTACATAAAGGGACAACAGGGGTGCAGAAAGAAGCAAGACAGGTGCAGAAAGAAGCATGGAAAGTGCAGAATGAAGCAACAGGGGTGCAGAAAAAGGCAAAAGAAGTGTAGAAAGGAGCAAGTGAGGTGCAGAAAGAGCCAACAGAGGTGCAAAAAGAGGCAAGAGAGGTGCAGAAACAGGCAAGAGAAGTGCACACAGAGGCAAAAGAATTGCTGAAAGAAGCAACAGAGGTGTAGAAAGAAGCAAGAAAAGTGCAGAAAGAGGCAAGTGAGATGCAAAAACAGGCAGGAAAGGTACAGAAAGAGGGAAGACGAGTGCAGTAAGAGACAACAGGGGTGCAGAAAGAAGCAAATGAGGTGCAGAAAGACGCAACAGACGTGCAGAAAGAGGGAAGAGAGGTGCAGAAAAAGGCAAGAAAAGTGCAGAAAGAGGCTGTAGGAGAGTAGGATCTGCCTCTTATGTTGCCCCCACTTTTTTTTCTGATGTTACACTGGGTTCTGGCTATAGTCAGGCTGGATCCCTGCCAATCAGGGCCCCAACCTCTCTGTTCTCTCTAAACGATTTGGAGTGCACTCTAGGTGCACTAGTGATTGGATACGGTGGTGCCTTATGAGTCCCTTGTATATGGTACCTTAGGTGCCAAGGGCATAGGTACTTCACAGGCCTACCAGGGGCTGAAGCATGTATTATGCCATCCCTGGGAAGCAGACTAAATCTGACACCTCAGACCTGCACACACATTTGAACCTATCAGTCACCTCTAAGGCAGGCCCTATCAATCCTGAGGGCAGGGTGCGTGGTCTCTAATGTGAGGGGGTGCCTCTGCCTGAGCAGGGCCCCTCTGCAGCTCTCAGAGTCCATTCTCTGGTGCTGTTTGTGGATGCGGTTAAACCATATACTCTTAAGTGCATTATATCCTCGCGGTAAAATGCTAACTTTGGGATGGCTGCATCAAAACATGGCGTGTTTGGTGTCAAACATCTTGGAATACTACCCCCCCCCCGCCAATTCTGGCAGCGGGGGTAGCATTCCACCCTTCTAGAGGGATAGACATGTAGCCACTGTGGAAACACGGTCGAATCCTAAAGAGCCCTGGCATCACAAAATGGATGCCACCAGCCACAGACACGGGGCTGCCCTCCTGCTGATGACCGAAACTCACAGTGGAGGAAGCCCAACAAAAGGTATCCTGTCACAGGAACCACCTCCCAGACAGGGTTTAGTGTATTGGGGCTGGGTGGGTGCACTCTTAGAGTGCTTTGAAGTCCAGCACTGGGGGAGCAGAAGGCTCCTCTGTGCATATGCCAGTTCAAACCGGCTCAGGGGCTACCTGCCCCTGCTCTGGCGCGAAACTGGACAAAGGGAAGTGGGTGTAGCCACCCACTCCCCTGACCCTCCCATAGGTGGGGTCTTAGAGCTAGTCCCTCCCTTCCTTGTTAGTATAAGGTAGGGAACCCTTGAACTTGAAAGTTAGATATCCCTGGACGACGCTCTAAAGAAGAATCCTGGCCCTTCGACGTTCCACTACCTTTGGAAGACAGAAGAATCTCCCTTGGAGTCAAGGAGTGACTCCCCTGCTTGGCAGGCACCAAAAACTACAACGACGGTCGCAAACTACGCCGCTCCCGCCGGAGTCCGAAGTCCCTGCAGCCCAAGAAGTGGATTTCCTGACTTCTCCAAGGCCATCGTGAGTCCCCATCAAAGCTGAGGCAAGTGGACCCCACGAGTGATGAGGAACCGCGACCCCTGTGTACCGTGCACTATTGTCAAGTGCAACCCCTTCACAACAATCCAAGAACCTGTGCTTTGGACCACGTGTGGTCCCAGCCTCCAGCAGGTAACCCTCCGAAGATCAGAGGACTATACCATCCCGAGTGACCGTGGGACCCTTTTGAGTGAATCCTCCCGAGGCATCTTTGCAATCCCTTGCCAGCCAGCTCGTGGGTCCCCAGAAGACTTTTCCAAGAAACCAAAGGGCTCCCCTGGTTGCTCCAGGCCTGCCCTGACTTACCCTTGCTGGGTGAGTCCCCCAGACCTTGCTGGTCTGCGCCATTGTCTCTTCGCACTTTCCACGAGACTTGCTGTTACCAAGGCTTGGTGGCTCCAATCGAGTTGCTGACACCACAGTAAGCTGTAGACATCATGGGACACACCGAATCCAGCTCCTGGTTGTCGTCGACACCTCCTGGACCTCATGGCTGAAGAGTCAAGGCAACCTTGCTCGACCTGAATCCTGCAACGACGGTGGGCATCCATCTTCCTTGCCCCGGGTCACTGCCAAGTGACTTTGAACACTGTCCCCTCTGCTTTCAGGTCACCCTTCTTCTGAATCCAGGCTTGGATTCCACCGGACACTTCTTAAGCTCCCGCAAGCAGCAAGTCTTCTTTGTTCGCCATTGAAAACGACGCCGCGACCCGACACCAAAGGACACCTGTGCACCCGGCTCCCCTGGGTGAGGTAACTCCAGCACTATGGTGCTCCTGTGGGTGTGGGCCCTAGAACTACTTACCCTGTAAGTGACTTGCTTGTAGGTTCACCAGAAGTATCCTAAAACTCCTATTTTCCCTGTGCGATTCTTGCACTGGCTCGTACAGGCTTCGCGTCTGTGTTAGACACATCGCGTCCAACTCCCTTGTAACTCTATCAGTATCCGCGTCCTTCGACTCGTACTGACCGATCGGTGTGTTCGCCTCGAACATGCCAGGGGCCTGTAACCTTGATAACTCAATCTCGTCCGCTTGCATAGACTCGTACAGGACTCGCACCAGTGTCTGAACACCGCGTCCGTCCCCTGTGGGTCTCCTACAACTACCTGGGGTGGTTCTCTGGGGGTCCCTCGATTCTATGTGCACTAGGCCCTGGTCTAGCCAAGATAAGATTGTGGTATTTACTTGTGCTTAACTTATTGTGATAATATTGACTTGTACATATGTTCCTGACTTCTAATCTCAAAAAGAGATTAATAGAGAGTGTTTATTAATAAATACCTATATATTTGATATATACCTGTGTGGTGTCTTTTCATTTGGTGATTCAAGAGATTGTGTGGTAAAACAAGCTGCTTTACATTCCTTCAAGACTTAGCCTGAAGGCTGCTCTCCACAGCTACCACTAGGATAGCTTTCTATAAAGGTTGTCTTAAACCTATCTACCATAAGAGTCGATTTGGACTGGTGCAAGGTGTCCACTTTAATTAGTGAACAGCATATACCAGGCCAACTTCTCACAGAGGCAAAAGAGGTACATAAAGAGACAACAGGGGTGCAGAAAGAAGCAAGACAGGTGCAGAAAGAAGCATGGAAAGTGCAGAATGAAGCAACAGGGGTACAGAAAGAGGCAAGAGAAGTGTAGAAAGGATCAAGTGAGGTGCAGAAAGAGCCAACAGAGGTGCCAAAAGAGGCAAGAGAGGTGCAGAAACAGGCAAGAGAATTGCTGAAAGAAGCAACAGAGGTGTAGAAAGAAGCAAGAAAAGTGCAGAAAGAGGCAAGTGAGATGCAAAAACAGGCAGGAAAGGTACAGAAAGGAAGACGAGTGCAGAAAGAGACAACAGGGGTGCAGAAAGAAGCACATGAGGGGCAGAAAGAGGCAACAGACGTGCAGAAAGAGGGAAGAGAGGTGCAGAAAAAGGCAAGAAAAGTGCAGAAAGAGGCAAAAGAGGTACATAAATATACAACAGGGGTGCAGAAAGAAGCAAGACAGGTGCAGAAACAAGTATGGAAAGTGCAGAATGAAGCAACAGGGGTGCAGAAAGAGGCAAGAGAAGTGCAGAAACAGGCAAGAGAAGTGCACAAAGAGGCAAGAGAATTGCTGAAAGAAGCAACAGAGGTGTAGAAAGAAACAAGAAAAGTGCAGAAAGAGGCAAGTGAGATGCAAAAAACAGGCAGGAAAGGTACAGAAAGAGGGAAGACGAGTGCAGAAAGAGACAACAGGGGTGCAGAAAGAAGCAAATGAGGTGCGGAAAGAGGCAACAGACATGCAGAAAGAGGGAAGAGAGGTGCAGAAAAAGGCAAGAAAATTGCAGAAAGAGGCAAAAGAGGTACATAAAGGGACAACAGCGGTGCAAAAAGAAGCAAGACAGGTGCAGAAAAAAGCATGGAAAGTGCAGAATGAAGCGACAGGGGTGCAGAAAGAGGCAAGAGAAGCGCAGAAACAGGCAAGACAAGTGCACAAAGAGGCAAGAGAATTGCTGAATGAAGCAACAGAGGTGTAGAAAGAAGCAAGACAAGTGCAGAAAGAGGCAAGTGAGATGCAAAAACAGGTAGGAAAGGTACAGATAGAGGGAAGACGAGTGCATAAAGAGACAACAGGGGTGCAGAAAGAAGCAAATGAGGTGCAGAAAGAGGCAACAGACGTGCAGAAAGAGGGAAGAGAGGTGCAGAAAAAGGCAAGAAAAGTGCAGAAAGAGACAAAAGAGGTACATAAAGAGACAACAGGGGTGTAGAATGAAGCAAGAAAAGTGCAGAAAGAGGCAAGTGAGATGCAAAAACAGGCAGGAAAGGCACAGAAAGAGGGAAGATGAGTGCATAAAGAGACAACAGGGGTGCAGAAAGAAGCAAATGAGGTGCTGAAAGAGGCAACAGACGTGCAGAAAGAGGGAAGTGAAGTGCAGAAAAACGCAAGAAAAGTGCAAAAAGAGGCAAATGAGGTACATAAAGAGACAACAGGGGTGCAGAAAGAAGCAAGACAGGTGTAGAAAGGAGCAAGTGAGGTGCAGAAAGAGCCAACAGAGGTGCAAAAAGAGGCAAGAGAGGTGCAGAAACAGGCAAGAGATGTGCACAAAGAGGCAAGAGAATTGCTGAAAGAAGCAACAGAGGTGTAGAAAGAAGCAAGAAAAGTGCAGAAAGAGGCAAGAGAGTTGATGAAAGAAGCAACAGAGGTGTAGAAAGAAGCAACAGAGGTGTAGAAAGAAGCAAGAAAAGTGCAGAAAGAGGCAAGTGAGATGCAAAAACTAGCAGGAAAGGTACAGATTGAGGGAAGACGAGTGCAGAAAGAGACAAAAGGGATGCAGAAAGAAGCAAATGCGGTGCTGAAAGAGGCAACAGACGTGCAGAAAGAGGGAAGAGAGGTGCAGAAAAATGCAAGAAAAGTGCAGAAAGAGGCAAATGAGGCACATAAACAGACAACAGGGGTGCAGAAAGAAGCAAGACAGGTGCAGAAAGAAGCATGGAAAGTGCGACAGGGGTGCAGAAAGAGGCAAGAGAAGTGTAGAAAGGAGCAAGTGAGGTGCAGAAAGAGCCAACAGAGGTGCAAAAAGAGGCAAGAGAAGTGCAGAAAGAGGCAAGAGAAGTGTAGAAGGGAGCAAGTGAGGTGCAGAAAGAGCCAACAGAGGTGCAAAAAGAGGCAAGAGAGGTGCAGAAACAGGCAAGAGAATTGCTGAAAGAAGCAACAGAGGTGTAGAAAGAAGCAAGAAAAGTGCAGAAAGAGGCAAGTGAGATGCAAAAACAGGTAGGAAAGGTACAGAAAGAGGGAAGATGAGTGCATAAAGAGACAACAGGGGTGCAGAAAGAAGCAAATGAGGTGCAGAAAGAGGCAACAGACGTGCAGAAAGAGGGAAGAGAGGTGCAGAAAAACGCAAGAAAAGTGCAAAAAGGCAAATGAGGTACATAAAGAGACAACAGGGGTGCAGAAAGAAGCAAGACAGGTGCAGAAAGAAGCATGGAAAGTGCAGACAGGGGTGCAGAAAGAGGCAAGAGAAGTGTAGAAAGGAGCAAGTGAGGTGCAGAAAGAGCCAACAGAGGTGCAAAAAGAGGCAAGAGAGGTGCAGAAACAGGCAAGAGATGTGCACAAAGAGGCAAGAGAATTGATGAAAGAAGCAACAGAGGTGTAGAAAGAAGCAAGAAAAGTGTACAAAGAGGCAAGAGAGTTGCTGAAAGAAGCAACAGAGGTGTAGAAAGAAGCAAGAAAAGTGCAGAAAGAGGCAAGTGAGATGCAAAAACTGGCGGGAAAGGTACAGATTGAGGGAAGACGAGTGCAGAAAGAGACAAAAGGGGTGCAGAAAGAAGCAAATGCGGTGCTGAAAGAGGCAACAGACGTGCAGAAAGAGGGAAGAGAGGTGCAGAAAAATGCAAGAAAAGTGCAGAAAGAGGCAAATGAGGTACATAAACAGACAACAGGGGTGCAGAAAGAAGCAAGACAGGTGCAGAAAGAAGCATGGAAAGTGCAGAATGAAGCAACAGGGGTGCAGAAAGAGGCAAGAGAAGCGCAGAAACAGGCAAGAGAAGTGCACAAAGAGGCAAGAGAATTGCTGAAAGAAGCAACAGAGGTGTAGAAAGAAGCAAGAAACATGCAGAAAGAGGCAAGTGAGATGCAAAAATAGGCAGGAAAGGTACAGAAAGAGGGAAGACGAGTGCAGAAAGAGACAACAGGGGTGCAGAAAGAAGCAAATGAGGTGCGGAAAGAGGCAACAGACATGCAGAAAGAGGGAAGAGAGGTGCAGAAAAAGGCAAGAAAATTGCAGAAAGAGGCAAAAGAGGTACATAAAGGGACAACAGCGGTGCAAAAAGAAGCAAGACAGGTGCAGAAAAAAGCATGGAAAGTGCAGAATGAAGCGACAGGGGTGCAGAAAGAGGCAAGAGAAGCGCAGAAACAGGCAAGACAAGTGCACAAAGAGGCAAGAGAATTGCTGAATGAAGCAACAGAGGTGTAGAAAGAAGCAAGACAAGTGCAGAAAGAGGCAAGTGAGATGCAAAAACAGGTAGGAAAGGTACAGATAGAGGGAAGACGAGTGCATAAAGAGACAACAGGGTGCAGAAAGAAGCAAATGAGGTGCAGAAAGAGGCAACAGACGTGCAGAAAGAGGGAAGAGAGGTGCAGAAAAAGGCAAGAAAAGTGCAGAAAGAGACAAAAGAGGTACATAAAGAGACAACAGGGGTGTAGAATGAAGCAAGAAAAGTGCAGAAAGAGGCAAGTGAGATGCAAAAACAGGCAGGAAAGGCACAGAAAGAGGGAAGATGAGTGCATAAAGAGACAACAGGGGTGCAGAAAGAAGCAAATGAGGTGCTGAAAGAGGCAACAGACGTGCAGAAAGAGGGAAGTGAGGTGCAGAAAAACGCAAGAAAAGTGCAAAAAGAGGCAAATGAGGTACATAAAGAGACAACAGGGGTGCAGAAAGAAGCAAGACAGGTGTAGAAAGGAGCAAGTGAGGTGCAGAAAGAGCCAACAGAGGTGCAAAAGAGGCAAGAGAGGTGCAGAAACAGGCAAGAGATGTGCACAAAGAGGCAAGAGAATTGCTGAAAGAAGCAACAGAGGTGTAGAAAGAAGCAAGAAAAGTGCAGAAAGAGGCAAGAGAGTTGATGAAAGAAGCAACAGAGGTGTAGAAAGAAGCAACAGAGGTGTAGAAAGAAGCAAGAAAAGTGCAGAAAGAGGCAAGTGAGATGCAAAAACTAGCAGGAAAGGTACAGATTGAGGGAAGACGAGTGCAGAAAGAGACAAAAGGGATGCAGAAAGAAGCAAATGCGGTGCTGAAAGAGGCAACAGACGTGCAGAAAGAGGGAAGAGAGGTGCAGAAAAATGCAAGAAAAGTGCAGAAAGAGGCAAATGAGGCACATAAACAGACAACAGGGGTGCAGAAAGAAGCAAGACAGGTGCAGAAAGAAGCATGGAAAGTGCGACAGGGGTGCAGAAAGAGGCAAGAGAAGTGTAGAAAGGAGCAAGTGAGGTGCAGAAAGAGCCAACAGAGGTGCAAAAAGAGGCAAGAGAAGTGCAGAAAGAGGCAAGAGAAGTGTAGAAGGGAGCAAGTGAGGTGCAGAAAGAGCCAACAGAGGTGCAAAAGAGGCAAGAGAGGTGCAGAAACAGGCAAGAGAATTGCTGAAAGAAGCAACAGAGGTGTAGAAAGAAGCAAGAAAAGTGCAGAAAGAGGCAAGTGAGATGCAAAAACAGGTAGGAAAGGTACAGAAAGAGGGAAGATGAGTGCATAAAGAGACAACAGGGGTGCAGAAAGAAGCAAATGAGGTGCAGAAAGAGGCAACAGACGTGCAGAAAGAGGGAAGAGAGGTGCAGAAAAACGCAAGAAAAGTGCAAAAAGGCAAATGAGGTACATAAAGAGACAACAGGGGTGCAGAAAGAAGCAAGACAGGTGCAGAAAGAAGCATGGAAAGTGCAGACAGGGGTGCAGAAAGAGGCAAGAGAAGTGTAGAAAGGAGCAAGTGAGGTGCAGAAAGAGCCAACAGAGGTGCAAAAAGAGGCAAGAGAGGTGCAGAAACAGGCAAGAGATGTGCACAAAGAGGCAAGAGAATTGATGAAAGAAGCAACAGAGGTGTAGAAAGAAGCAAGAAAAGTGTACAAAGAGGCAAGAGAGTTGCTGAAAGAAGCAACAGAGGTGTAGAAAGAAGCAAGAAAAGTGCAGAAAGAGGCAAGTGAGATGCAAAAACTGGCGGGAAAGGTACAGATTGAGGGAAGACGAGTGCAGAAAGAGACAAAAGGGGTGCAGAAAGAAGCAAATGCGGTGCTGAAAGAGGCAACAGACGTGCAGAAAGAGGGAAGAGAGGTGCAGAAAAATGCAAGAAAAGTGCAGAAAGAGACAAATGAGGTACATAAACAGACAACAGGGGTGCAGAAAGAAGCAAGACAGGTGCAGAAAGAAGCATGGAAAGTGCAGAATGAAGCAACAGGGGTGCAGAAAGAGGCAAGAGAAGCGCAGAAACAGGCAAGAGAAGTGCACAAAGAGGCAAGAGAATTGCTGAAAGAAGCAACAGAGGTGTAGAAAGAAGCAAGAAACATGCAGAAAGAGGCAAGTGAGATGCAAAAATAGGCAGGAAAGGTACAGAAAGAGGGAAGACGAGTGCAGAAAGAGACAACATGGGTGCCGAAAGAAGCAAATGAGGTGCAGAAAGAGGCAACAGACGTGCAGAAAGAGGGAAGAGAGGTGCAGAAAAACGCAAGAAAAGTGCAGAAAGAGGCTAAAGACGTACATAAAGAGACAACAGGGGTGCAGAAAGAAGCAAGACAGGTGCAGAAAGAAGCATGGAAAGTGCAGAATGAAGCAACAGGGTGCAGAAAGAGGCAAGAGAAGTGTAGAAAGGAGCAAGTGAGGTGCAGAAAGAGCCAACAGAGGTGCAAAAAGAGGCAAGAGAGGAGAAGAAACAGGCAAAAGATGTGCACAAAGAGGCAAGAGAATTGCTGAAAGAAGCAACAGAGGTGTAGAAAGAAGCAAGAAAAGTGCAGAAAGAGGCAAGTGAGATGCAAAAACAGGCAGGAAAGGTACAGAAAGAGGGAAGACGAGTGCATAAAGAGACAACAGACGTGCAGAAAGAAGCAAATGAGGTGCAGTAAGAGGCAACAGACGTGCAGAAAGAGTGAAGAGAGCTGCATAAAAAGGCAAGAAAAGTACAGAAAGAGGCAAAAGAGGTACATAAAGAGACAACAGGGGTGCAGAAAGAAGCATAGAAAGTGCATAATGAAGCAACAGGGGTGCAGAAAGAGGCAAGAGAAGTGCAAAAACAGGCAAGACAAGTGCACAAAGAGGCAAGAGAATTGCCGAAAGAAGCAACAGAGGTGTAGAAAGAAGCAAGAAAAGTGCAGAAAGAGGCAAGTGAGATGCAAAAACAGGCAGGAAAGGTACAGAAAGAGGGAAGACTAGTGCAGAAAGAGACAACTTGGGGTGCAGAAAGAAGCAAATAAGTTGCAGAAAGAGGCAACAGACGTGCAGAAAGAGGCAAGAGAGGTGCAGGAAAACGCAAGAATGGTGCAGAAAGAGGCAAATGAGGTACATAAAGAGACAACAGGGGTGCAGAAAGAAGCAAGACAGGTGCAGAAAGAAACATGGAAAGGGCAGAATGAAGCAACAGGGGTGCAGAAAGAGGCAAGAGAAGTGCAGAAACAGGCAAGAGAAGTGCACAAAGAGGCAAGAGAATTGCCAAAAGAAGCAACAGAGGTGTAGTAAGAAGCAAGAATAGTGCAGAAAGAGGCAAGTGAGATGCAAAAACTGGTAGGAAAGGTACAGAAAGAGGGAAGACGAGTGCAGAAAGAGACAAAAGGGGTGCAGAAAGAAGCAAATGAGGTGCAGAAAGAGGCAACAGACGTGCAGAAAGAGGGAAGAGAGGTGCAGAAAAAGGCAAGAAAAGTGCAGAAAGAGGCAAAAGAGGTACATAAAGAGACAACAGGGGTGAAGAAAGAGGCAAGAGAGATGCAGAAACAGGCAAGAGAGTTGCTGAAAGAAGCAACAGAGGTGTAGACAGAAGGAAGAAAAGTGCAGAAAGAGGCAAGTGAGATGCAAAAACTGGCAAGGAAACGTACAGAAAGAGGGAAGACGAGTGCAGTAAGAGACAACAGGGGTGCAGAAAGAAGCAAATGAGGTGCAGAAAGAGGCAACAGATGTGCAGAAAGAGGGAAGAGAGGTGCAGAAAGAAGCATAGAAAGTGCAGAATGAAGCAACAAGGGTGCAAAAAGAGGCAAGAGAAGAGTAGAAAGGAGCAAGTGAGTTGCAGAAACAGCCAACAGAGGTGCAGAAAGAGGCAAGAGAGGTGCATAAACAGGCAAGAGAATTGCTGAAAGAAGCAACAGAGGTGTAGAAAGAAGCAAGAAAAGTGCAGAAAGAGGCAAGGGAGATGCAAAAACTAGCAGGAAAGGTACAGATTGAGGGAAGACGAGTGCAGAAAGAGACAAAAGGGATGCAGAAAGAAGCAAATGCGGTGCTGAAAGAGGCAACAGACGTGCAGAAAGAGGGAAGAGAGGTGCAGAAAAATGCAAGAAAAGTGCAGAAAGAGGCAAATGAGGCACATAAACAGACAACAGGGGTGCAGAAAGAAGCAAGACAGGTGCAGAAAGAAGCATGGAAAGTGCGACAGGGGTGCAGAAAGAGGCAAGAGAAGTGTAGAAAGGAGCAAGTGAGGTGCAGAAAGAGCCAACAGAGGTGCAAAAAGAGGCAAGAGAAGTGCAGAAAGAGGCAAGAGAAGTGTAGAAGGGAGCAAGTGAGGTGCAGAAAGAGCCAACAGAGGTGCAAAAAGAGGCAAGAGAGGTGCAGAAACAGGCAAGAGAATTGCTGAAAGAAGCAACAGAGGTGTAGAAAGAAGCAAGAAAAGTGCAGAAAGAGGCAAGTGAGATGCAAAACAGGCAGGAAAGGTACAGAAAGAGGGAAGATGAGTGCATAAAGAGACAACAGGGGTGCAGAAAGAAGCAAATGAGGTGCAGAAAGAGGCAACAGACGTGCAGAAAAGAGGGAAGAGAGGTGCAGAAAAAGCGCAAGAAAAGTGCAAAAAGGCAAATGAGGTACATAAAGAGACAACAGGGGTGCAGAAAGAAGCAAGACAGGTGCAGAAAGAAGCATGGAAAGTGCAGACAGGGGTGCAGAAAGAGGCAAGAGAAGTGTAGAAAGGAGCAAGTGAGGTGCAGAAAGAGCCAACAGAGGTGCAAAAAGAGGCAAGAGAGGTGCAGAAACAGGCAAGAGATGTGCACAAAGAGGCAAGAGAATTGATGAAAGAAGCAACAGAGGTGTAGAAAGAAGCAAGAAAAGTGTACAAAGAGGCAAGAGAGTTGCTGAAAGAAGCAACAGAGGTGTAGAAAGAAGCAAGAAAAGTGCAGAAAGAGGCAAGTGAGATGCAAAAACTGGCGGGAAAGGTACAGATTGAGGGAAGACGAGTGCAGAAAGAGACAAAAGGGGTGCAGAAAGAAGCAAATGCGGTGCTGAAAGAGGCAACAGACGTGCAGAAAGAGGGAAGAGAGGTGCAGAAAAATGCAAGAAAAGTGCAGAAAGAGGCAAATGAGGTACATAAACAGACAACAGGGGTGCAGAAAGAAGCAAGACAGGTGCAGAAAGAAGCATGGAAAGTGCAGAATGAAGCAACAGGGGTGCAGAAAGAGGCAAGAGAAGCGCAGAAACAGGCAAGAGAAGTGCACAAAGAGGCAAGAGAATTGCTGAAAGAAGCAACAGAGGTGTAGAAAGAAGCAAGAAACATGCAGAAAGAGGCAAGTGAGATGCAAAAATAGGCAGGAAAGGTACAGAAAGAGGGAAGACGAGTGCAGAAAGAGACAACATGGGTGCCGAAAGAAGCAAATGAGGTGCAGAAAGAGGCAACAGACGTGCAGAAAGAGGGAAGAGAGGTGCAGAAAAACGCAAGAAAAGTGCAGAAAGAGGCAAAAGACGTACATAAAGAGACAACAGGGGTGCAGAAAGAAGCAAGACAGGTGCAGAAAGAAGCATGGAAAGTGCAGAATGAAGCAACAGGGGTGCAGAAAGAGGCAAGAGAAGTGTAGAAAGGAGCAAGTGAGGTGCAGAAAGAGCCAACAGAGGTGCAAAAAGAGGCAAGAGAGGAGAAGAAACAGGCAAAAGATGTGCACAAAGAGGCAAGAGAATTGCTGAAAGAAGCAACAGAGGTGTAGAAAGAAGCAAGAAAAGTGCAGAAAGAGGCAAGTGAGATGCAAAAAAGGCAGGAAAGGTACAGAAAGAGGGAAGACGAGTGCATAAAGAGACAACAGACGTGCAAAAAGAAGCAATGAGGTGCAGTAAGATGCAACAGACGTGCAGAAAGAGTGAAGAGAGCTGCATAAAAAGGCAAGAAAAGTGCAGAAAGAGGCAAAAGAGGTACATAAAGAGACAACAGGGGTGCAGAAAGAAGCATAGAAAGTGCATAATGAAGCAACAGGGGTGCAGAAAGAGGCAAGAGAAGTGCAAAAACAGGCAAGACAAGTGCACAAAGAGGCAAGAGAATTGCCGAAAGAAGCAACAGAGGTGTAGAAAGAAGCAAGAAAAGTGCAGAAAGAGGCAAGTGAGATGCAAAAACAGGCAGGAAAGGTACAGAAAGAGGGAAGATGAGTGCATAAAGAGACAACAGGGGTGCAGAAAGAAGCAAATGAGGTGCAGAAAGAGGCAACAGACGTGCAGAAAGAGGGAAGAGAGGTGCAGAAAAACGCAAGAAAAGTGCAAAAAGGCAAATGAGGTACATAAAGAGACAACAGGGGTGCAGAAAGAAGCAAGACAGGTGCAGAAAGAAGCATGGAAAGTGCAGACAGGGGTGCAGAAAGAGGCAAGAGAAGTGTAGAAAGGAGCAAGTGAGGTGCAGAAAGAGCCAACAGAGGTGCAAAAGAGGCAAGAGAGGTGCAGAAACAGGCAAGAGATGTGCACAAAGAGGCAAGAGAATTGATGAAAGAAGCAACAGAGGTGTAGAAAGAAGCAAGAAAAGTGTACAAAGAGGCAAGAGAGTTGCTGAAAGAAGCAACAGAGGTGTAGAAAGAAGCAAGAAAAGTGCAGAAAGAGGCAAGTGAGATGCAAAAACTGGCGGGAAAGGTACAGATTGAGGGAAGACGAGTGCAGAAAGAGACAAAAGGGGTGCAGAAAGAAGCAAATGCGGTGCTGAAAGAGGCAACAGACGTGCAGAAAGAGGGAAGAGAGGTGCAGAAAAATGCAAGAAAAGTGCAGAAAGAGGCAAATGAGGTACATAAACAGACAACAGGGGTGCAGAAAGAAGCAAGACAGGTGCAGAAAGAAGCATGGAAAGTGCAGAATGAAGCAACAGGGGTGCAGAAAGAGGCAAGAGAAGCGCAGAAACAGGCAAGAGAAGTGCACAAAGAGGCAAGAGAATTGCTGAAAGAAGCAACAGAGGTGTAGAAAGAAGCAAGAAACATGCAGAAAGAGGCAAGTGAGATGCAAAAATAGGCAGGAAAGGTACAGAAAGAGGGAAGACGAGTGCAGAAAGAGACAACATGGGTGCCGAAAGAAGCAAATGAGGTGCAGAAAGAGGCAACAGACGTGCAGAAAGAGGGAAGAGAGGTGCAGAAAAACGCAAGAAAAGTGCAGAAAGAGGCAAAAGACGTACATAAAGAGACAACAGGGGTGCAGAAAGAAGCAAGACAGGTGCAGAAAGAAGCATGGAAAGTGCAGAATGAAGCAACAGGGGTGCAGAAAGAGGCAAGAGAAGTGTAGAAAGGAGCAAGTGAGGTGCAGAAAGAGCCAACAGAGGTGCAAAAGGAGGCAAGAGAGGAGAAGAAACAGGCAAAAGATGTGCACAAAGAGGCAAGAGAATTGCTGAAAGAAGCAACAGAGGTGTAGAAAGAAGCAAGAAAAGTGCAGAAAGAGGCAAGTGAGATGCAAAAAAAGGCAGGAAAGGTACAGAAAGAGGGAAGACGAGTGCATAAAGAGACAACAGACGTGCAAAAAGAAGCAAATGAGGTGCAGTAAGAGGCAACAGACGTGCAGAAAGAGTGAAGAGAGCTGCATAAAAAGGCAAGAAAAGTGCAGAAAGAGGCAAAAGAGGTACATAAAGAGACAACAGGGGTGCAGAAAGAAGCATAGAAAGTGCATAATGAAGCAACAGGGGTGCAGAAAGAGGCAAGAGAAGTGCAAAAACAGGCAAGACAAGTGCACAAAGAGGCAAGAGAATTGCCGAAAGAAGCAACAGAGGTGTAGAAAGAAGCAAGAAAAGTGCAGAAAGAGGCAAGTGAGATGCAAAAACAGGCAGGAAAGGTACAGAAAGAGGGAAGACTAGTGCAGAAAGAGACAACTTGGGGTGCAGAAAGAAGCAAATGAGTTGCAGAAAGAGGCAACAGACGTGCAGAAAGAGGCAAGAGAGGTGCAGGAAAACGCAAGAAAAGTGCAGAAAGAGGCAAATGAGGTACATAAAGAGACAACAGGGGTGCAGAAAGAAGCAAGACAGGTGCAGAAAGAAACATGGAAAGGGCAGAATGAAGCAACAGGGGTGCAGAAAGAGGCAAGAGAAGTGCAGAAACAGGCAAGAGAAGTGCACAAAGAGGCAAGAGAATTGCCAAAAGAAGCAACAGAGGTGTAGAAAGAAGCAAGAATAGTGCAGAAAGAGGCAAGTGAGATGCAAAAACTGGTAGGAAAGGTGCAGAAAGAGGGAAGACGAGTGCAGAAAGAGACAAAAGGGGTGCAGAAAGAAGCAAATGAGGTGCAGAAAGAGGCAACAGACGTGCAGAAAGAGGGAAGAGAGGTGCAGAAAAAGGCAAGAAAAGTGCAGAAAGAGGCAAAAGAGGTACATAAAGAGACAACAGGGGTGCAGAAAGAGGCAAGAGAGATGCAGAAACAGGCAAGAGAGTTGCTGAAAGAAGCAACAGAGGTGTAGACAGAAGGAAGAAAAGTGCAGAAAGAGGCAAGTGAGATGCAAAAACTGGCAAGGAAACGTACAGAAAGAGGGAAGACGAGTGCAGTAAGAGACAACAGGGGTGCAGAAAGAAGCAAATGAGGTGCAGAAAGAGGCAACAGATGTGCAGAAAGAGGGAAGAGAGGTGCAGAAAGAAGCATAGAAAGTGCAGAATGAAGCAACAAGGGTGCAAAAAGAGGCAAGAGAAGTGTAGAAAGGAGCAAGTGAGGTGCAGAAACAGCCAACAGAGGTGCAGAAAGAGGCAAGAGAGGTGCATAAACAGGCAAGAGAATTGCTGAAAGAAGCAACAGAGGTGTAGAAAGAAGCAAGAAAAGTGCAGAAAGAGGCAAGTGAGATGCAAAAACAGGCAGAAAAGGTACAGAAAGAGGGAAGACGAGTGCAGAAAGAGACAACAGGGGTGCAGAAATAAGCACATGAGGTGCAGAAAGAGGCAACAGACGTGCAGAAAGAGGGAAGAGAGATGCCGAAAAAGACAAGAAAAGTGCAGAAATAGGCAAATGAGGTACATAAAAAGACAACAGGGTGCAGAAAGAAGCATAGAAAATGCATAATGAAGCAACAGGGGTGCAGAAAGAGGAAGAGAGGTGCATAAAAACGCAAGAAAAGTGCAGAATGAGGCAAATGAGGTACATGGTGCAGAAAGAAGCAAGACAGGTGCAGAAAGAAGCATGGAAAGGGCAGAATGAAGCAACAGGGGTGCATAAATAGGCAAGAGAAGTGTAGAAAGGAGCAAGTGAGGTGCAGAAACAGCCAACAGAGGTGCAGAAAGAGGCAAGAGAGGTGCATAAACAGGCAAGAGAATTGCTGAAAGAAGCAACAGAGGTGTAGAAAGAAGCAAGAAAAGTGCAGAAAGAGGCAAGTGAGATGCAAAAACTAGCAGGAAAGGTACAGATTGAGGGAAGACGAGTGCAGAAAGAGACAAAAGGGATGCAGAAAGAAGCAAATGCGGTGCTGAAAGAGGCAACAGACGTGCAGAAAGAGGGAAGAGAGGTGCAGAAAAATGCAAGAAAAGTGCAGAAAGAGGCAAATGAGGCACATAAACAGACAACAGGGGTGCAGGAAGAAGCAAGACAGGTGCAGAAAGAAGCATGGAAAGTGGACAGGGGTGCAGAAAGAGGCAAGAGAAGTGTAGAAAGGAGCAAGTGAGGTGCAGAAAGAGCCAACAGAGGTGCAAAAAGAGGCAAGAGAAGTGCAGAAAGAGGCAAGAGAAGTGTAGAAGGGAGCAAGTGAGGTGCAGAAAGAGCCAACAGAGGTGCAAAAAGAGGCAAGAGAGGTGCAGAAACAGGCAAGAGAATTGCTGAAAGAAGCAACAGAGGTGTAGAAAGAAGCAAGAAAAGTGCAGAAAGAGGCAAGTGAGATGCAAAAACAGGCAGGAAAGGTACAGAAAGAGGGAAGATGAGTGCATAAAGAGACAACAGGGGTGCAGAAAGAAGCAAATGAGGTGCAGAAAGAGGCAACAGACGTGCAGAAAGAGGGAAGAGAGGTGCAGAAAAACGCAAGAAAAGTGCAAAAGAGGCAAATGAGGTACATAAAGAGACAACAGGGGTGCAGAAAGAAGCAAGACAGGTGCAGAAAGAAGCATGGAAAGTGCAGACAGGGGTGCAGAAAGAGGCAAGAGAAGTGTAGAAAGGAGCAAGTGAGGTGCAGAAAGAGCCAACAGAGGTGCAAAAAGAGGCAAGAGAGGTGCAGAAACAGGCAAGAGATGTGCACAAAGAGGCAAGAGAATTGATGAAAGAAGCAACAGAGGTGTAGAAAGAAGCAAGAAAAGTGTACAAAGAGGCAAGAGAGTTGCTGAAAGAAGCAACAGAGGTGTAGAAAGAAGCAAGAAAAGTGCAGAAAGAGGCAAGTGAGATGCAAAAACTGGCAGGAAAGGTACAGATTGAGGGAAGACGAGTACAGAAAGAGACAAAAGGGGTGCAGAAAGAAGCAAATGCGGTGCTGAAAGAGGCAACAGACGTGCAGAAAGAGGGAAGAGAGGTGCAGAAAAATGCAAGAAAAGTGCAGAAAGAGGCAAATGAGGTACATAAACAGACAACAGGGGTGCAGAAAGAAGCAAGACAGGTGCAGAAAGAAGCATGGAAAGTGCAGAATGAAGCAACAGGGGTGCAGAAAGAGGCAAGAGAAGCGCAGAAACAGGCAAGAGAAGTGCACAAAGAAGCAAGAGAATTGCTGAAAGAAGCAACAGAGGTGTAGAAAGAAGCAAGAAACATGCAGAAAGAGGCAAGTGAGATGCAAAAATAGGCAGGAAAGGTACAGAAAGAGGGAAGACGAGTGCAGAAAGAGACAACATGGGTGCCGAAAGAAGCAAATGAGGTGCAGAAAGAGGCAACAGACGTGCAGAAAGAGGGAAGAGAGGTGCAGAAAAACGCAAGAAAAGTGCAGAAAGAGGCAAAAGACGTACATAAAGAGACAACAGGGGTGCAGAAAGAAGCAAGACAGGTGCAGAAAGAAGCATGGAAAGTGCAGAATGAAGCAACAGGGGTGCAGAAAGAGGCAAGAGAAGTGTAGAAAGGAGCAAGTGAGGTGCAGAAAGAGCCAACAGAGGTGCAAAAAGAGGCAAGAGAGGAGAAGAAACAGGCAAAAGATGTGCACAAAGAGGCAAGAGAATTGCTGAAAGAAGCAACAGAGGTGTAGAAAGAAGCAAGAAAAGTGCAGAAAGAGGCAAGTGAGATGCAAAAAAAGGAAGGAAAGGTACAGAAAGAGGGAAGACGAGTGCATAAAGAGACAACAGACGTGCAAAAAGAAGCAAATGAGGTGCAGTAAGAGGCAACAGACGTGCAGAAAGAGTGAAGAGAGCTGCATAAAAAGGCAAGAAAAGTGCAGAAAGAGGCAAAAGAGGTACATAAAGAGACAACAGGGGTGCAGAAAGAAGCATAGAAAGTGCATAATGAAGCAACAGGGGTGCAGAAAGAGGCAAGAGAAGTGCAAAAACAGGCAAGACAAGTGCACAAAGAGGCAAGAGAATTGCCGAAAGAAGCAACAGAGGTGTAGAAAGAAGCAAGAAAAGTGCAGAAAGAGGCGAGTGAGATGCAAAAACAGGCAGGAAAGGTACAGAAAGAGGGAAGACTAGTGCAGAAAGAGACAACTTGGGGTGCAGAAAGAAGCAAATGAGTTGCAGAAAGAGGCAACAGACGTGCAGAAAGAGGCAAGAGAGGTGCAGGAAAACGCAAGAAAAGTGCAGAAAGAGGCAAATGAGGTACATAAAGAGACAACAGGGGTGCAGAAAGAAGCAAGACAGGTGCAGAAAGAAACATGGAAAGGGCAGAATGAAGCAACAGGGGTGCAGAAAGAGGCAAGAGAAGTGCAGAAACAGGCAAGAGAAGTGCACAAAGAGGCAAGAGAATTGCCAAAAGAAGCAACAGAGGTGTAGAAAGAAGCAAGAATAGTGCAGAAAGAGGCAAGTGAGATGCAAAAACTGGTAGGAAAGGTACAGAAAGAGGGAAGACGAGTGCAGAAAGAGACAACAGGGGTGCAGAAAGAAGCAAATGAGGTGCAGAAAGAGGCAACAGACGTGCAGAAAGAGGGAAGAGAGGTGCAGAAAAAGGCAAGAAAAGTGCAGAAAGAGGCAAAAGAGGTACATAAAGAGACA
The DNA here is from genome assembly GCA_963921515.1 of Calotriton arnoldi. Lineage (NCBI taxonomy): Eukaryota > Metazoa > Chordata > Amphibia > Caudata > Salamandridae > Calotriton > Calotriton arnoldi. The sequence continues at coordinate 36,240 of CAWUFW010025569.1, forward strand.
ACAGGGGTGCAGAAAGAGGCAAGAGAGATGCAGAAACAGGCAAGAGAGTTGCTGAAAGAAGCAACAGAGGTGTAGACAGAAGGAAGAAAAGTGCAGAAAGAGGCAAGTGAGATGCAAAAACTGGCAAGGAAACGTACAGAAAGAGGGAAGACGAGTGCAGTAAGAGACAACAGGGGTGCAGAAAGAAGCAAATGAGGTGCAGAAAGAGGCAACAGATGTGCAGAAAGAGGGAAGAGAGGTGCAGAAAGAAGCATAGAAAGTGCAGAATGAAGCAACAAGGGTGCAAAAAGAGGCAAGAGAAGTGTAGAAAGGAGCAAGTGAGGTGCAGAAACAGCCAACAGAGGTGCAGAAAGAGGCAAGAGAGGTGCATAAACAGGCAAGAGAATTGCTGAAAGAAGCAACAGAGGTGTAGAAAGAAGCAAGAAAAGTGCAGAAAGAGGCAAGTGAGATGCAAAAACAGGCAGAAAAGGTACAGAAAGAGGGAAGACGAGTGCAGAAAGAGACAACAGGGGTGCAGAAATAAGCACATGTGGTGCAGAAAGAGGCAACAGACGTGCAGAAAGAGGGAAGAGAGATGCCGAAAAAGACAAGAAAAGTGCAGAAATAGGCAAATGAGGTACATAAAAAGACAACAGGGGTGCAGAAAGAAGCATAGAAAATGCATAATGAAGCAACAGGGGTGCAGAAAAAGGGAAGAGAGGTGCATAAAAACGCAAGAAAAGTGCAGAATGAGGCAAATGAGGTACATGGTGCAGAAAGAAGCAAGACAGGTGCAGAAAGAAGCATGGAAAGGGCAGAATGAAGCAACAGGGGTGCATAAATAGGCAAGAGAAGTGTAGAAAGGAGCAAGTGAGGTGCAGAAAGAGCCAACAGAGGTGCAAAAAGAGGCAAGAGAGGTGCAGAAACTGGCAAGAGAAGTGCACAAAGAGGCAAGAGAATTGCTAAAAGAAGCAACAGAGGTGTAGAAAGAAGCAAGAAAAGTGCAGAAAGAGGCAAGTGAGATGCAAAAACTGGCAGGAAAGGTACAGAAAGAGGTTAGACGAGTGCGGAAAGAGACAAAAGGGGTGCAGAAAGAAGCAAATGAGGTGCAGAAAGAGGCAACAGACGTGCAGAAAGAGGGAAGAGAGGTGCAGAAAAATGCAAGAAAAGTGCAGAAAGAGGCAAATGAGGTACATAAACAGACAACAGGGGTGCAGAAAGAAGTAAGACAGGTGCAGAAAGAAGCATGGAAAGTGCAGAATGAAGCAACAGGGGTGTAGAAAGAGGCCAGAGAAGTGCAGAAACTGGTAAGAGAAGTGCACAAAGAGGCAAGAGAGTTGCTGAAAGAAGCAACAGAGGTGTAGAAAGTGTGAGAAGTTGGCCTGGTATATGCTGTCCACTAATTATAGTGGGCACCTTGCACCAGTCCAAACAACCCCTTATTGGAGATAGGTTAAAGACAACCTTTATTGAAAGCTATCCTAGTGGTAGCTATGGAGAGCAGCCTTCAGGCTAAGTCTTGAAGGAATGTAAAGCAGCTTGTTTTACCAGTCTATAATCTCTTGAGTGACCAAATGAAAGAGGACCACACCAGGTATATATTCAAAATATATGTATTTATTACTAAACACACCCCTTTAGTCTCTTTATGAGGCTAGAGTTCGAAGTACATAAGTTACGAGTTAGTTATCAACCGTAATAGCACAAATACACGTTTGAGCCCTAGGGGCGTACCAAACCATATACCAATAAAGTGGTATAAGAACCACGACTGAGCTAGACACAAGGCCTAGAGCCTGTAGAAGTGCTTGGACCACAAGGAACCACCCAAGGTAGTGACACAGGGGACCCACGGGGGACGCGTGCAGTGTGCTAACACAGCCGCGAATCGCCGTTGACTTCTATGGGGAAAGTCGAGGTTGGAATTTTAAAGAATAGGGACACTTAAAGGAGGACTTGGAGCAAACCCTTTCGGAACTGGGTCGTTCTAGAGTCTATACCCACGGGAGCACCGGAGTACTCGTGTTACCTCACCCAGGGAAGCCGGGTGCATAGGTGCCTTTCGGGGTCGGGTTTCGTCGTCGATTTCAATGGCGATCTGCTGCCAAGTGCTGCTGGCGACCAAGTCGAAAGTGTTCGGGTGGATCCAAATGTGGATCGGAGATCTGAAGAACCTGAAAGCAGAGAGGACAGAGTCTGGGTCACTAGCCAGTGACCAGGAAGGCGATGAGCGGATGCCCACCGATGTTGGGTGCTTCAGGTAGGTTGACAGTCGTCTTGACTCTTCAGCCACGAGGTCCAGGAGGTGTCGATGACAACCAGGAGCTGGATTCGACCTGTCCCATGACGTCTGTCGATTGCTGAGGTGTCGGCGACCGGATTGGACCCAACAAGCCTTGGCAACGGCAAGTCTCGTGGAAGGAGAAGAAGGACGATGGTGCAGACCAGCAAGGTCTGAGGCACTCACCCAGCAAGGGTAAGTCAGGGTACACCTGGAGCAACCAGGAAACCCAAGCAGGATAAGATTGGCCTTCGGGAGGGCCTACTAGCCAATGGACTAGCAACCGCAAAGGAGCCTCAAGTGGACGCACTTGGAGCTGGCTCACCGGACACTCGTGGAGTGGAGGCCAGTGATCTTCGGTGCAGTCGGTGCTGGAGGCGGGGGCTACTCGGAGCCCAAAGCACAACTTCATGGGAGCCCAGGAAGAGGATGCACTTGTAAATGTGCTCGGTGTCCAGGGGTCACGGTTCCACGTTACCCAAGACAGCTACGGGCCTCAGCTTTGCTGGGGACTCAGGGCAGCCTCGGGGAAGTCTGTAAATCTACCTCTGGTGATGCAAAGACTTCGAGCGTCCGGGCGGGAGCTTCGGCGATGCAGACCAGACAATTGCTTCTTTGGTGCCTGCCAAGCAGGGGAGTCACTCCTGACCCCAATGGAGATTCTTCAGTCCTCTAATCTTGAAGTAGAGCGTCGAAGGTCCAGGATTCTGTGTCAGAGTTTCGTCCAGGTAAAATCTAAAGTCCTAAGGACTGGGGTCCCATACTTATACTAAGATAGGGGTTGGACATACTCTGGGGACCCACCTATGGGAGGGTCAGGGCAGAGGGGTGGTTACACCCTTTCCCTTTGTCCAGTTTCGCGCCAGAGCAGGGGCTGGAAGCCCCTGAGCCGGTTTGAACTGGGGTATGCACAGGGATACCAAATGTGCCCCCAGTGCAGGACTTCAAAGCACCAGAGAGTGCTCCCGCCCAGCCCCAATACACACTATCCTGTCTGGGGAGGTGGTTACACCTCCCTGAGACAGGAAACCTATTGTCCAGGCCTCCCCTGCCGGAGTTTCGGTCAGCAGCAGGAGGCCAGACTTGTGTCTGTGGCAGCGGCATCCATTTTGTGATGCCAGGGCTTGGAAAGAAGTTACCGGGCAGGCCTGTGTGTACATGTCTCTCCCTCTAGAAGGGTGGAATGCTACCCCCACTGCCAGAACTGGTGGGGGGGTAGTATTCCAAGATGTTTGACACCAAACACGACATGTTTCCGTGCAGCCATCCCAAAGTTAGCGAGGTTATAATGCGCTTAAGAGTATATGGTCAGGCTGCACTACAAACAGCATCAGAGAAGGGTCTCCGAACGCTGCAGAGGGGCCTTGCTCATGCAGGGGCACCCTCTCACATAGGAACCACGCACTCTGCCTTCAGGATTGATAAGGCCTGCCATACGAGTGACTTATAGGTTTATATGTGTGTATGTATGTAGTGATATAGGTAACCTATATCACAGTAAGGGGTGCATGCACCACCTTACCCAGGCTGCAGTAGCAGACCTGTGGTGTCCTTTGGCTGGCCTTCCAGGGGTGGCACAATACATGCTGCAGCCCCTGGTAGGCCTCTGAGGTACCTATGCCCTGGGTACATAGTATACCATATACTAGGGACTTACAAGGGCACTCCAGATTCCAATCAGAGATGTGCCTAAGGCACGTGGAAACCATTTTATAGAGGAAGCAGATAGACTGGGGCCCTGAATAGCAGGATCCCAGTCCAACTAAGTCATAAACCAGCAAAACACCAGGAAAAAAGTGGGGGCAACCATATAGTCAGATTCCACCTTCCTACAGAAAGAAGCAAGAAAAGTGCAGAAAGAGGCAAGTGAGATGCAAAAACTGGCAAGGAAAGGTACAGAAAGAGGGAAGACGAGTGCAGTAAGATACAACAGGGGTGCAGAAAGAAGCAAATGAGGTGCAGAAAGAGGCAACAGACGTGCAGAAAGAGGGAAGAGAGGTGCAGAAAAACGCAAGAAAAGTGCAGAAAGACGCAAATGAGGTACATAAAGAGACAACAGGGGTGCAGAAAGAAGCAAGACAGTTGCAGAAAGAAGCATGGAAAGTGCAGAATGAAGCAACAGGGGTGCAGAAAGAGGCAAGAGAAGTGTAGAAAGGAGCAAGTGAGGTGCAGAAAGAGCCAACGGAGGTGCAAAAAGAGGCAACAGAGGTGCAGAAACATGCAAGAGAAGTGCACAAAGAGGCAAGAGAATTGCTGAAAAAAGCAACAGAGGTGTAGAAAGAAGCAAGAAAAGTGCAGAAAGAGGCAAGTGAGATGCAAAAACAGGCAAGAAAGGTACAGAAAGATGAAGACGAGTGCAGAAACAGACAACAGGGGTGCAGAAAGAAGCAAATGAGGTGCAGAAAGAGGCAACAGACGTGCAGAAAGAGGGAAGAGAGGTGCAGAAAAATGCAAGAAAAGTGCAGAAAGAGGCAAATGAGGTACATAAACAGACAACAGGGGTGCAGAAAGAAGTAAGACAGGTGCAGAAAGAAGCATGGAAAGTGCAGAATGAAGCAACAGGGGTGCAGAAAGAGGCGAGAGAAGTGCAGAAACAGGCAAGAGAAGTGCACAAAGAGGCAAGAGAGTTGCTGAAAGAAGCAACAGAGGTGTAGAAAGAAGCAAGAAAAGTGCAGAAAGAGGCAAGTGAGATGCAAAAACTGGCAAGGAAAGGTACAGAAAGAGAGAAGACGAGTGCAGTAAGAGACAACAGGGGTGCAGAAAGAAGCAAATGAGGTGCAGAAAGAGGCAACAGACGTGCAGAAAGAGGGAAGAGAGGTGCAGAAAAACGCAAGAAAAGTGCAGAAAGAGGCAAATGAGGTTCATAAAGAGACAACAGGGGTGCAGAAAGAAGCAAGACAGTTGCAGAAAGAAGCATGGAAAGTGCAGAATGAAGCAACAGGGGTGCAGAAAGAGGCAAGAGAAGTGTAGAAAGGAGCAATTGAGGTGCAGAAAGAGCCAACAGAGGTGCAAAAAGAGGCAAGAGAGGTGCAGAAACAGGCAAGAGAAGTGCACAAAGAGGCAAGAGAATTGCTGAAAGAAGCAACAGAGGTGTAGAAAGAAGCAAGAAAAGTGCAGAAAGAGGCAAGTGAGATGCAAAAACAGGCAGGAAAGGTACAGAAAGAGGGAAGACGAGTGCATAAAGAGACAACAGGGGTGCAGAAAGAAGCAAATGAGGTGCAGTAAGAGGCAACAGACGTGCAGAGTGAAGAGAGCTGCATAAAAAGGTAAGAAAAGTGCAGAAAGAGGCAAAAGAGGTACTTAAAGAGGCAACAGGGGTGCAGAAAGAAGCAAGACAGATGCAGAAAGAAGCATAGAAAGTGCAGAATGAAGCAACAGGGGTGCAGAAAGAGGCAAGAGAAGTGCAGAAACAGGCAAGAGAAGTGCACAAAGAGGCAAGAGAGTTGCTGAAGGAGAAGCAACAGAGGTGGAGAAAGAAGCAAGAAAAGTGCATAAAGAGGCAAGTGAGATGCAAAAACTGGCAGGAAAGGTACAGAAAGAGGGAAGACGAGTGCAGTAAGAGACAACAGGGAGTGCAGAAAGAAGCAAATGAGGTGCAGAAAGAGGCAACAGACGTGCAGAAAGAGGGAAGAGAGGTGCAGAAAAACACAAGAAAAGTGCAGAAAGAGGCAAATGAGGTACATAAAGATACAACAGGGGTGCAGAAAGAAGCAAGACAGGTGCAGAAAGAAGCATGGAAAGGGCAGAATGAAACAACAGGGGTGCATAAATAGGCAAGAGAAGTGTAGGAGAGTAGGATCTGCCTCTTATGTTGCCCCCACTTTTTTTCTGATGTTTACACTGGATTCTGGCTATAGTCTAGCTGGGACCCTGCCAATCAGGGCCCCAGCCTCTCTGTTCTCTCTAAACGACTTGGAGTGCACTCTAGGTGCACTAGTGATTGGATACTGTGGTACCTTATGAGTCCCTAGTATATGGTACCATAAGTACCAAGGGCATAGGTACTTCACAGGCCTACCAGGGGCTTAAGCATGTATTATGCCACCCCTGGGAAGCAAACTAAATCTGACACCACAGGCCTGCTACTGCAGCCTGGGTGAGGAAGTGCTAACACTCCTCACTGAGATATAGGTTCCCTATATCTCTCCTGCACACACTTCTCTCCTGCACACACATTTAAACCTATCAGTCACCCCTAAGGCAGGCCCTATCAGTCCTGAGGGCAGGGTGCTTAGTTTCTATGTGAGAGGGTGTCTCTGCCTGAGCAGGGCCCCTCTGCAGCTCTCAGGGTCCATTCTCTGGGGCTGTTTGTGAATGCGGTCAAACCATATACCCTTAAGTGCATTATAACCTTGCGGTAAATGCTAATTTTGGAATGGCTGCATCAAAACATGTCGTGTTTGGTGTGGAGGACGCCCAACAATAGGTATCCTGTCACAGGGAGGTGTGACCACCTCCCAGACAGGGTTTAGTGTATTGGGGCTGGGTGGGTGCATTCCTAGAGTGCTTTGAAGTCCTGCACTGGGGGAGCAGTAGGCTCCTCTGTGCATACACCAGTTCAAACCGGCTCAGGGGCTACCTGCCCCTGCTCTGGCATGAAACTAGACAAAGGGAAGTGGGTGTAGCCACCCACTCCCCTGACCCTCCCATAGGTGGGGTCACAGAGCTATTCCCTCCCTTCCTTTCAGTATAAGATAGGGAACC
>CAWUFW010025570.1:0-43185 GCA_963921515.1 Calotriton arnoldi
TGTTTTGTGCTCCCTCTCATCTGACAATGCCTGCTTGCCCACATAGGGGATTTGGATCCATGAGTTACCTTAGTGTGGCAGTGTATGCACATCTGTATGATTGGTATTCAGCTCTCCTCATGTGTTGTGTGGTTACCTGGGGACACTGGCACCCCCTCACCTGCTGTGTATGATGACAGTGTTGGTCTGCCTGTTTGTGTTTGTGCATCTGCACCACTGCATTGGCATATCTTGGGTGTGCCATTGGCTGTATGTTGTTTGGTGTGTTTCCCCTGCTGTCTCTGGGACTCCTAGGTCATCGGTCAGCACAGTGATCATGGTTTGTGTGTCCCATTGCTGCCATGGTATGGTATCTGTTCACCTCACATCTGCTGTCTCCACAGGATATCTGCATTTGTGTGCCCATTGGTGCAAATATGTGGTTCTGCATTCTGATGGTCACTTCTGTCATTGTGTCATTGATGAATGTTGACGGTGTCAGCCCCCATGGGTGTTGTTTGTCTGCACATGGCCAAAGGAATGTCTCATTTGCACTGCAGTATTTGGCTCACCCAATTTATGTTGCAATGGGACACATACACTACTTTGCCACAGATGAGTTTTTGGTTCTGTGACCAGGAATGATCCATGCAGTTTGGCAGTTGCAGCTCTTTCTTTGTCAACACTTACCTTTTGGTCACTGTGATGATGGGGGTTTAGACCCCATTGCCACAATGGTCAAAATGTGCTTCAGCTATGGACCCCACACTTCCCTTTTGGTCACTGTGATGATGGGGGTTTAGACCCCAATGCCACAATGGTCAAAATGTGCTTCAGCTATGGACCCCACACTTACCTTTTGGTCACTGTGATGATGGGGGTTTAGACCCCATTGCCACAATGGTCAAAATGTGCTTCAGCTATGGACCCCACACTTCCCTTTTGGTCACTGTGATGATGGGGGTTTAGACCCCATTGCCACAATGGTCAAAATGTGCTTCAGCTATGGACCCCACACTTGCCTTTTGGTCACTGTGATGATGGGGGTTTAGACCCCATTGCCACAATGGTCAAAATGTGCTTCAGCTATGGACCCCACACTTGCCTTTTGGTCACTGTGATGATGGGAGTTTAGACCCCATTGCCACAATGGTCAAAATGTGCTTCAGCTATGGACCCCACACTTGCCTTTTGGTCACTGTGATGATGGGGGTTTAGACCCCATTGCCACAATGGTCAAAATGTGCTTCAGCTATGGACCCCACACTTACCTTTTGGTCACTGTGATGATGGGGGTTTAGGCCCCATTGCCACAATGGTCATGGGCTGCTTGCATTGTGGGTGCCACACACATATATGTGTGGCACATGTGCTAGGGGTCACATTGTATGTTCAAAGTCATGTTCGGTGTTGTAGGCATTTGACACAGCCTACACACGCTTGTCATGGTGGTGGGGGATGTCTTTATCTTGCATTCCCTAGGTTGTGGTGTGCTGGTTGTGTCATGCATTGTCCATCCTATGAGTGGGGGTGGTAGTAGTGGTAGGCATCCAGCCCCCCTGGGTGAGGGTGGTAGTCGTGGTAGGCATCCTGCCCCCCTGGGTGAGGGTGGTAGTGGTGGTAGGCATCCAGCCCCCCTGGGTGAGGGTGGTAGTAGTGTTAGGCATCCAGCCCCCTGGCTAAGGGTGGTAGTAGTGGTAGGCATCCAGCCCCCCTGGCTAAGGGTGGTAGTAGTGGTAGGCATCCAGCCCCCCTGGGTGAGGGTGGTAGTAGTGGTAGGCATCCTGCCCCCCTGGGTGAGGGTGGTAGTGGTGGTAGGCATCCAGCCCCCTGGGTGAGGGTGGTGGTATTAGTGGTAGGCATCCAGCCCCCCCTGGCTAAGGGTGGTAGTAGTGGTAGGCATCCAGCCCCCCCTGGGTGAGGGTGGTAGTAGTGGTAGGCATCCAGCCCCCCTGGGTGAGGGTGGTAGTAGTGGTAGGCATCCTGCCCCCTGGGTGAGGGTGGTAGTGGTGGTAGGCATCCAGCCCCCTGGGTGAGGGTGCTAGTAGTGGTAGGCATCCAGCCCCCTGGCTAAGGGTGGTAGTAGTGGTAGGCATCCAGCCCCCCTGGCTAAGGGTGGTAGTAGTGGTAGGCATCCAGCCCCCTGGCTAAGGGTGGTAGTAGTGGTAGGCATCCAGCCCCCTGGCTAAGGGTGGTAGTAGTGGTAGGCATCCAGCCCCCCTGGGTGAGGGTGGTAGTAGTGGTAGGCATCCTGCCCCCTGGGTGAGGGTGGTAGTGGTGGTAGGCATCCAGCCCCCTGGGTGAGGGTGGTAGTAGTGGTAGGCATCCAGCCCCCTGGCTAAGGGTGGTAGTAGTGGTAGGCATCCAGCCCCCCTGGGTGAGGGTGGTAGTAGTGGTAGGCATCCAGCCCCCTGGGTGAGGGTGGTAGTAGTGGTAGGCATCCTGCCCCCTGGGTGAGGGTGGTAGTGGTGGTAGGCATCCAGCCCCCCTGGGTGAGGTTGCTAGTAGTGGTAGGCATCCAGCCCCCTGGCTAAGGGTGGTAGTAGTGGTAGGCATCCAGCCCCCCTGGCTAAGGGTGGTAGTAGTGGTAGGCATCCTGCCCCCCTGGGTGAGGGTGGTAGTGGTGGTAGGCATCCAGCCCCCTGGGTGAGGGTGGTAGTGGTGGTAGGCATCCAGCCCCCCTGGGTGAGGGTGCTAGTAGTGGTAGGCATCCAGCCCCCTGGCTAAGGGTGGTAGTAGTGGTAGGCATCCAGCCCCCCTGGCTAAGGGTGGTAGTAGTGGTAGGCATCCAGCCCCCTGGCTAAGGGTGGTAGTAGTGGTAGGCATCCTGCCCCCTGGGTGAGGGTGGTAGTGGTGGTAGGCATCCAGCCCCCTGGGTGAGGGTGCTAGTAGTGGTAGGCATCCAGCCCCCTGGCTAAGGGTGGTAGTAGTGGTAGGCATCCAGCCCCCCTGGCTAAGGGTGGTAGTAGTGGTAGGCATCCAGCCCCCCTGGCTAAGGGTGGTAGTAGTGGTAGGCATCCTGCCCCCCTGGGTGAGGGTGGTAGTGGTGGTAGGCATCCAGCCCCCTGGGTGAGGGTGCTAGTAGTGGTAGGCATCCAGCCCCCTGGCTAAGGGTGGTAGTAGTGGTAGGCATCCAGCCCCCTGGCTAAGGGTGGTAGTAGTGGTAGGCATCCAGCCCCCTGGCTAAGGGTGGTAGTAGTGGTAGGCATCCTGCCCCCTGGGTGAGGGTGGTAGTGGTGGTAGGCATCCAGCCCCCTGGGTGAGGGTGGTAGAAGTGGTAGGCATCCAGCCCCCTGGCTAAGGGTGGTAGTAGTGGTAGGCATCCAGCCCCCCTGGGTGAGGGTGGTAGTAGTGTTAGGCATCCAGCCCCCCTGGCTAAGGGTGGTAGTAGTGGTAGGCATCCTGCCCCCTGGGTGAGGGTGGTAGTGGTGGTAGGCATCCAGCCCCCTGGGTGAGGGTGCTAGTAGTGGTAGGCATCCAGCCCCCTGGCTAAGGGTGGTAGTAGTGGTAGGCATCCAGCCCCCTGGGTGAGGGTGGTAGTAGTGGTAGGCATCCAGCCCCCCTGGGTGAGGGTGGTAGTAGTGGTAGGCATCCAGCCCCCTGGGTGAGGGTGGTAGTAGTGGTAGGCATCCAGCCCCCCTGGCTAAGGGTGGTAGTAGTGGTAGGCATCCTGCCCCCTGGGTGAGGGTGGTAGTGGTGGTAGGCATCCAGCCCCCCTGGGTGAGGGTGGTAGTGGTGGTAGGCATCCAGCCCCCTGGGTGAGGGTGCTAGTAGTGGTAGGCATCCAGCCCCCTGGCTAAGGGTGGTAGTAGTGGTAGGCATCCAGCCCCCCTGGCTAAGGGTGGTAGTAGTGGTAGGCATCCAGCCCCCTGGCTAAGGGTGGTAGTAGTGGTAGGCATCCTGCCCCCCTGGGTGAGGGTGGTAGTGGTGGTAGGCATCCAGCCCCCTGGGTGAGGGTGCTAGTAGTGGTAGGCATCCAGCCCCCTGGCTAAGGGTGGTAGTAGTGGTAGGCATCCAGCCCCCCTGGCTAAGGGTGGTAGTAGTGGTAGGCATCCAGCCCCCCTGGCTAAGGGTGGTAGTAGTGGTAGGCATCCTGCCCCCCTGGGTGAGGGTGGTAGTGGTGGTAGGCATCCAGCCCCCCTGGGTGAGGGTGCTAGTAGTGGTAGGCATCCAGCCCCCTGGCTAAGGGTGGTAGTAGTGGTAGGCATCCAGCCCCCCTGGCTAAGGGTGGTAGTAGTGGTAGGCATCCAGCCCCCCTGGCTAAGGGTGGTAGTAGTGGTAGGCATCCTGCCCCCTGGGTGAGGGTGGTAGTGGTGGTAGGCATCCAGCCCCCCTGGGTGAGGGTGGTAGAAGTGGTAGGCATCCAGCCCCCTGGCTAAGGGTGGTAGTAGTGGTAGGCATCCAGCCCCCCTGGGTGAGGGTGGTAGTAGTGTTAGGCATCCAGCCCCCTGGCTAAGGGTGGTAGTAGTGGTAGGCATCCTGCCCCCCTGGGTGAGGGTGGTAGTGGTGGTAGGCATCCAGCCCCCTGGGTGAGGGTGCTAGTAGTGGTAGGCATCCAGCCCCCTGGCTAAGGGTGGTAGTAGTGGTAGGCATCCAGCCCCCTGGGTGAGGGTGGTAGTAGTGGTAGGCATCCAGCCCCCTGGGTGAGGGTGGTAGTAGTGGTAGGCATCCAGCCCCCCTGGGTGAGGGTGGTAGTAGTGGTAGGCATCCTGCCCCCCTGGGTGAGGGTGGTAGTGGTGGTAGGCATCCTGCCCCCTGGGTGAGGGTGGTAGTGGTGGTAGGCATCCAGCCCCCCTGGGTGAGGGTGGTAGAAGTGGTAGGCATCCAGCCCCCTGGCTAAGGGTGGTAGTAGTGGTAGGCATCCAGCCCCCCTGGGTGAGGGTGGTAGTAGTGTTAGGCATCCAGCCCCCCTGGCTAAGGGTGGTAGTAGTGGTAGGCATCCTGCCCCCTGGGTGAGGGTGGTAGTGGTGGTAGGCATCCAGCCCCCCTGGGTGAGGGTGCTAGTAGTGGTAGGCATCCAGCCCCCCTGGCTAAGGGTGGTAGTAGTGGTAGGCATCCAGCCCCCTGGGTGAGGGTGGTAGTAGTGGTAGGCATCCAGCCCCCTGGGTGAGGGTGGTAGTAGTGGTAGGCATCCAGCCCCCTGGGTGAGGGTGGTAGTAGTGGTAGGCATCCTGCCCCCTGGGTGAGGGTGGTAGTGGTGGTAGGCATCCAGCCCCCCTGGGTGAGGGTGCTAGTAGTGGTAGGCATCCAGCCCCCCTGGCTAAGGGTGGTAGTAGTGGTAGGCATCCAGCCCCCCTGGGTGAGGGTGGTAGTAGTGTTAGGCATCCAGCCCCCCTGGCTAAGGGTGGTAGTAGTGGTAGGCATCCAGCCCCCCTGGGTGAGGGTGGTAGTAGTGGTAGGCATCCTGCCCCCCTGGGTGAGGGTGGTAGTGGTGGTAGGCATCCAGCCCCCTGGGTGAGGGTGGTAGTAGTGGTAGGCATCCAGCCCCCTGGCTAAGGGTGGTAGTAGTGGTAGGCATCCAGCCCCCTGGGTAGGGGTGGTGGTGCGCATTCAGGCCCCTGTGTGCATATGTGGCATTGGTGATGGGCATCCCGCCCCTATGGTGCTGCTGTTGCTGGTGTAAGTATATTCAGCATCCCCGTGTGTGTGTGTGATGTGTCGTGTACGTGTTGTATGTGTTTTGTGGTTGGTGTCTGGCTTACCTTCTGCGCCGTACGCGTCCGTGCCTGTTCCGGTAGTAAATGTAGAATATTGGTATGATCGGGACGAAGGGATTCATGGTTGGTTCGTGTCGTTCGTCCTTCTCGTTGCTTGGCGTCGTCCTCGTCGCTTCGCCTCGTCCTCGTCGCTTCGCGTCGTCCTCGTCGGTGCCGTGTTCGTCTCGGAGCCATGGATCGTGTTGTGGCGCGAATCGGAGCTTATGTGCGCCTCTCCCGGATGCTTTGACGTGCCGTGCGTAGCGGCGGGTTCGGAGCGTACGGAAAGCGCATCGTACTTGTCCGGCCGGACGGGGCTGCATTTTCCCTTCCGTGCGACTCGATTCGGCGTTTCCGGATTCGCCTCGGTCGGAGAACAGGACCTGGTTTGGGTGAGTACGGCTCGGCCGGATTTTTGCTGTTGTGCGCATCGTACTTGCTCGTTCGGTGTACTGTACGGATCGGTCGGGAAACAGGCTTTCGCATGGCTTTTTTCCCGACCGAATGGTATTGGGTGCGCCTCCGACCGAGATCGGAATCGGCCCCAGTGTTGTTGTTCTGAATCGTTTGGATTAAATTGTCAAGCTCTTCAACTTCTTTCTGGCACAGGCGTTGTGCTGTTTCTATGGTGTGGACCATGAGGTCCCGGCTACATTTGGTGCTTATAAAGCTAAAACCCTTTTTATACTCGGGGTCATCTGTAAATATTACTGGGACATTCTTAATTTGAAGTCCCCAAGGAATGGTACCAGCTTTAAGGTGCTCTAATAAGAAGTGGCCATGCAGCTCCGTGCGAATATGTTTTTATGCAGCCTAATTAATTTTTCAGATTTGTTGTGCTGCTTTGCTGAGGTGCTTAGTGTTATAGATGAGAAGGGAGAGGGTGTAGAAATTAAATTTTGTATGTGTGATTCTGAAAAAGAAAGTGTATCTTTTTCAGACATATTGATTCCCAGGGAGGATTGTGGGCCTGACTGTTTGGTTTTGAGTCAAAATTACTAAAGATTGCTAATTTATTTGCTAAACCCTCGCGAGTTAAACCCGCTCTTAAATTTTGACATTAAGGGGTTACGTTCAGTATTGATGGCCAGAAAGGACGTAGTAAAATTTTGAAAGAAAAAGATTCTGACCACCTTATTATCTTTCCTGCTATTTATTTCAGCAGAATATGAACCAATGTAGACCTATTTTTCTTGGTCCTGGCTATTTAAACTGAGAATTTACGTTTTAGTAAACTCAAAAGCTGTTTTCTTTTACATTACTTCAAATGCAAATTGATGATATCCTGAGACACAACAACAATTAATAGTTCAGGTATTATAGGTTTTCAAACTAAAAATGAATTGTGCTAAAAAACAGTGTAAATTTCTGAGAAGGCTTTAATTCTCAGTTTTTAATTTTCCTTTTTGCAATTTTCCAGATTACACTGCGTCATTTGCCCTGAAGAAAATCCCTTGATACTTACAGGGATTAGAAACGCGTCGGCACCTTTCAATATAACTCCATGAGGGTGATTAATGCAATATAGCCTAACTGGCACGATAGGGAGATAAATTTAACTTCACATCCCATCATGCCTCGAGCTTTACCCCATGGACTAGGGAACTCACTAAAAGAAAGGGAAATAATTATTAAAAGAGTTCCTTTTGATTACTGATTTGACAAACCATTGGTGTAATACTATGTTGAAGTTTTTGATCAGTGTACCCATTTATGTTGAAGTTTGTGATCATTGCACTCATTGTCAAACTTTATTAACTGTATTGTCTTGTGATTAAGTGCTCTTGATTTGTTACAACCATTTTGTGTATCGCTTTATGTTCAGGCAAAGAATTAATAGTATAAAATGTGTCTTTGAATGTTATAAGCTATGGCAAAGAAATAGCCAGGACCAAGAAAAATAGGTCTACATTGGTTCATATTCTGCTGAAATAAATAGCAGGAAAGATAATAAGGTGGTCAGAATCTTTTTCTTTCAAAAAAAAAAAAAAAGAATGCAAGAAATCAGCATGTTGTCTTTGCTTCAGTAGTGAATAAATCAACATGTGGCGTTCCCCACGTCAGGAAGATGTCAGAGAGAATGTCAGCATTCAGCATCCATTAATGTTCTTCAGTGAGGGGAATGCTGAGCTCATCTGCCTTCCAATCCTTAGAACTGTTACGACATTGAAGGGTCATGTGGTTGTTTGAGCATCAGAGCCCCACTGCAAACCTACCACTTTCTCCACCTACCACTTTCTCCAGATAACATCTGTAGGCATAGTGTTGGTTTCACTGAAGCGGACAGGTGCAGGGAAAACGAGGGAGGGAGGAGAAGAGAAAAACACCCTGGAGGACTAGATGTCATCTCAGAGAGTTTCGGAAATATGCTCACCACACACGCATTGAAAGGGGAGAAGCTGTGTAACACTTATACTGGCTGTAAAGAAAATAGGCTAATTAGGTGAACTCAAAAAGTGTGTGTATCAATATAGGTGATCATGCACAAGAGCATTCCTGGTATGGATTACCTGATGCTCAGATTGGAAATGCTTCTAAATAACACAGTATGTGGAGACCTTCCCGGATCTCAGGAGTACCAATGGACACTAAAGGTGAGTGTGTGGCTTCAGACTGAGGCAGGCTGCAGATGGTCCGATGCTATCACAGGAATCGTTTTCACAAGAATTGCAGGCAAGAAGGGAGGAACACGAAAGAGGCAAGGGATGCACAACAAAGGTGCAGGGCAGACTGACATGGTGAAGGAACTGAACGAACAGGAATCATACAACCAAGTAGTTGCGAGACAACTTGTTCTCACGTCTCTGATGCTTAAATTGTCCTGGATACAATTCTTCCATTACAGTGATTGGTCCTTTGTTTCTGCCTGACCCGGAAGGCCCACTTTTTGTATCTCAGTTCCAGTCGCCACTGTCCGGTCTTCCATAGCCTCCAGGTGTCAGATCTCGGTCTTTTTTTGCATCTCCTTGCTATACTTATTTCTTGCCTGATCCTATGCTTCTTTCATGCTTCCTATCCTTGTCAAATCATGACAAGAACTGGGAGATGTGCCACAGTTAAAGTGATATTACCTGCTAGAAACAAGTACCAGATTGTCTGTGCTTCCCTTGAAAGGACTTAAGATCTGGTTCCTGTCTGCTTGAAGAGTTATTGTACAGTAATGGTGTTTTTTTTAGTATACGTTTTTGGGCATTTTAAACATGAAAAGTTTCATCAGTAAAGGTCATTGTTAAATATAAAACAGTATCAACAGCCCCCACCCTTTCTCCCCATCATGCTCTACTAGAACACACTAAAGTCTTATACAGTGCACAAAGAATATGACTCAAAGCAAAAATATATTCAATGTTATGCTTAACAATATCATATACAGAATTAGCACTCCTTAATCCCAGACTCTCAGTCAAACAACTAGTTCTCGCCCCCACTCCACTAACCCATAGTTCACGGGGGCATGGCATCTGGGCGCTCAAGAAGCTCGGCAAGCACTGCCGCCCAGGCCTGCAGATCATCTGTACGTTTATTATCTCTACGTGTTTTTCGCATGTGGCTTTCCTCGGCCACCGCCCATTCATCCATATCTCGTAACCATTCAGACATTTTCAGTGCTACAGGAGATAAACACCTAATGGCTATTCTCCTCTTGGCGAGTACCAAGCCTAAAACGAGCAATTACCTGCTAAGCTTCTTTTTCGTTCCAGCCGGGATCTGTCCCAGCAGGCATTGACCAATATCCCTGGGAACGGCCCATCCTGTAAATGAATTCAAGCAATCCAAAATTGTCTGCCAGACAGCATCCAACTCAGGTACCCCCAAAACATATGCAGAAAGTCTGCTCCCTGCCCGGCACAGAGGAACAGGTGGGCGATTGCCCGGGGTAAATAGAATGCAGCGTAGTGGGTGCGAGGTACACAAGGTGCAGTACATTATATTGGAGCAACTTGAATCTCGCATTCGTAGAGGTCCCTCTCATCCCTTCATGAACTCCCTCCAATTCTTTTGCATAAGAGGAGTCCCCAGAATCTCACGCCACCTATTGTGTACAGACAGGTCACTCAGTGGTAAATCCTCTCGCAACACCCTATAAACATGCAAGATCAGTCTCTGGCCTCCTGCTATATTCAGTAGTAATCCCAAAGTCTGAAAATTCTTGAGGGACCTCAGGGAAGGAAGGCCATATCCCATGAGCCGTTGCAATTTTAGCAAACTTTAAGAACTGGTCAGTCCCCAGGGCAAACAACTCTACAGTATCCGTTAGTGTAATAAACCTGTCATTGGGGTATAAGTCTCACAAGGTGTCACACCCGCCGGCACGCCATCTATCTACTGACATCATCCGTGCAATAAGCGCATACAAGCGCATTGTCCTAATATTCAAAGCAGGTGCATATGGGGCTCTACGCATTACGAGCCTGACTGGCCTCTCCCACGCTCTGCACACCTGTCTGACCACATACAGCAGCAATGCTAGAACCCCCACCCCATCATCAAAAGCTCAAGCTAATGCACACCATCACAAGTACAACGCAACAATTTCCACTCCCAATTCTCTCCTTCTTCGAACCAATGTACCGCATGTTGCAATTGAGCCACCAGGTAGAAGAGATCTAGGCAAGGCAATTCTAGACCCCCCCTTCCTCCAAAGGTGCTTGAGAGTGGCCAGACTAACCCTTTTCCTCCCCGAGGTCCATAATAGCTCTACAATCAATTTGTCCAGTTCAACAAAGTATTTCCAAGGGATCTCAAACATGGCCCCCCCGAAAAACATACAGGCAACATGGCAGAATAATAATTTTTACTAACGCCATCTTGCTCATCAAGGACAGCTGTAGAGTGTGAACTTCACTGTGGGCCTTAGGCCCACTGACACCCTACCTATATTCAGATCCCCAAATCCCGCTACCCCATGAGCAATCTGATCCTGAGATATCGGTCACATGTCGGCTCCCAAGGAAGGCCTAAACAGGGCATATCTTGCACCAGTCTCCCAGTTAACTCTCCCAACAGTAACAGTTTTGATTTGGCAGGGTTAACACACAATCCAGATACTTTGTCAAATTTGGACAGGAGAGCCAGTATGATAGGGACTGAGTACGTTGGTTGGCGCAGATAGACCCGGGCGTCATCAGCCTACAGGGAGACCACGTACATGGTTTCAGCAATCGGAATCCCCAACCCCTGCAGCACAGAGTGCAACTGGCATGCCTGTCGCTCCATTGCCAGCGTGAAAAACAGGTGCTACATTGGGCAACCCTGTCTGATCCACCGATAAAATGAAAAGCTCTGCAACACCGTCCTACCTACTCGCACTCTTGCCACCGAAGCACTATATAACAACTGCACCCATTTAATGTAGCGCTCCCCTATGCCTACATTCTATAGGACCTGTCACAGAAAGTCTCCTGACAGAGTCAAACGCTTGTTCAATATCAAGCAGCGCTAGCATCTAGTGATCATCTTCCAGAACGGGTCATAGTGCTGTCTATCTAAAAAAAGGATCGGTTTGAGATCAACAGAAGAAAGGAAGGAGGCTTTGAGGGTTAAAAGGAGTGCTCTTAGTTTCAGCATGTTGCTTTGAAACCTCAATTCCGAAGTGGACCACATCCCGAAACAAAGCGGTCAACCTTATGGGTGCCCGTTGTTCCACCGATCCCTGCTGGAATGAATTGCTTTGTAGGAGGGTTCCAAAATTAAACTCCCAACAGAATGTCCTTCCTTGCACAACACCAAAAAAAAGAAAAAACTTCAGATTAGTCTACCAAACTCCTGCACCCTGCAACCTTTGATTTTCCAGACACTCTTGAAGGGGTTGCACATGGGTATGATATTCAGGACCCTGAAAACCCATCAGACCACGCAGCCAATGAGGTAGGCAACTTGTCGGACTGCTGAATTGGAAGTTATCATCCTTTTTTTTTTTTTTTTATTATTTGTCAATGATTAGGTAATACATAATACAAAAAAATATATCAAACCAATATCAATACTGCATACCGCCAATATCAAAGATAAAGTAATTAAGCAAGGAGCACATAAGAACTAAATAACAAAATACATTCTAGGACCTCACCCTCTTATTTACACCCCGTTAAGTATCCTAAAATTTACAGGAGATTATCTAAAGCCAAGACCCCCATATTTTATTACATTTAGCGATTGAACGTATGCCTCTTGACTTGGCCAATGCCTGTTCCATATCATATGTCTGTCGGACTAGAAGCCACCAATTCATCACATTTGGATGCTTTGGCGATATCCATTCTCGAGCAATAATCAGCCTTGCCGAGACTAGCAAAATAGTTAATAAACCGCTGCTTTTAGATCCAACATTACTGCAGCCCAGCATAATTTCCCTTACTGTCAGGGGTATATCTAACCCTAATTTCTGATGGATAATATTCTGAACATCCTGCCAAAATGTTTTCAGCTCTAAGCACGTTACAAACATATGTTTGATATCTGCCTTATATATATCACATCTTGGGCACTTCATCCTATCTGTAATTATATTGCTAGCCGCCCACTTGGCTATCCTCTCGGGTGTGTAATAGAGAAGACAGATCGTCCGATGTTGATGCAATCTCAGATTAGTAGAATGCACCACCTATTTTATAGTGCCCAATGCTTGTGTTATATTGCTAGCCCCTACAGAAGTCTCCAATATTTTACTCCATTGATTGGCCAATCTTCCACAATCATCTGCTCTGTTACTACTCAGCCATTTATAAACCTTACTAATCATAGATTCCCTTACTTCATCATATATGAAGTCCCAAACCTCAGACCCAATTATATTAGTCAACTTCAGGTCCTTTAGAAAGTAGTCTCGAATCTGATAATACTTTAGCAGCATATAGTGTGGTAATTTATATATGAGTTGTAGTCTCTCAAAAGCCATAATACCATTATAATCGAAGAGATCACCCAAACATCCTACTCCCAATCTGACCCAATTTTTCCCCACCCCATCGTGAAATATGCTAGGTAAGGCAGGGTTAGAATACAGAGGAATTTCTCATGATATGGAGATATATTGCCTTTATGCAAGATCGCCCGCCAGATAAATATGCTGTCCCGAGCGGTCTTAAATTTAACCCTTTTAAAATAATTAGGGTCCATTATTCTATACAGAAACATCTTACTTTCTTCCCCCAACCTAAATGTATGAAAAAATAAAATACCCGCAGGATTAATCAGACTACGGAAGCGACCGAAGAAAGCTGACCAAAAATACATCTTAAAGTCCGGTAGCTCCAAGCCGCCTTGACCAAAGGTAATTTTAGTTTTTCTATCGCTCTCCTAGATTTCTTGTATACCCATATAAAGCCACCAATTGCCCCTTCTAATCGTTTAAAAAGGAGTTGGAAACCCGTAGTGGAATAGAACGAAAAGATATAAGAACTTAGGCAGGACTTTCATTTTAATTATATTAATACGACCTATGATGCCAATCGGTAGCTTATGCCAATTTTTAAATGATCTAATTGTATCCTTCAACAGTTCCTCATAATTAAGAAAAATAATTTTCTCTATTTGTGCTGATATCCGCACCCCCAGATAAGTGACGACTGAACATACCCCCTGTATAACATCTAGCGGTTTATGATTAATTAATACTTGGGTCTTATTAATATTTAATTTATACCCTGATATCTGTCCGAACCCAGCAGCCGCCACTGTTATTTCCCCTAATGCTCGCCCTGGGTCTGTGGAAAATACTGCCAAGTCATCCGCATAAGCTGTGACCTTTAAAGAAATTGTTCCATTGCTATAAGCACTTATTCGGGGATTATTTTGTAAAACACAGATGAATGGCTCTATATATAGAGCAAATAATAAGGGTGAAAGAGGGCACCCCTGGCGCGTGCCACAAGAAACCGGGAAAACAGATGATAATAAACCTGAATATGCTAATTTAGCACTGGGTTTATCATATAGGGCTTGTACCCATTTCTTAAAGCGTCTGCCAATCCCGAAAGCATCGATTACAGCCCAGAGAAACTCCCACCCCACTCGGTCGAACGCTTTCTCAGCATCTAATAGAATCATACCGAGTGGGGTAGATGTATTATTGGCCACATCGAACGCTGTCACTGCCGTATTTACATGAGTAGTTGTATCTCTATTTTGAATAAACCCATGTTGTTGGAAAGAAACCAGACTAGGCATCACCGGAGCAAGCCGGTTAGACGGTATTTTTGCAAAGATTTTTGCATCAGTATTAATGAGAGAAATCGGTCTATATGACCCACATTCCTCTGCTGGTTTATCTTTTTTTTTTTAAAAAAGACAATTTTTGTCATATTCCAGGAATCGGGCACTTGCCCATTAACGCTGATTGACCCTATCGTCTGACTAAAAGGCAGCCTCAAATCATCTTTGAAGATTTTATAAAATTCTAGGGGAACAGAATCTTCCCCCGCAGCCTTGCCCGATGGTAGAGCCCCAATTGCCATTTCGATCTCTTCCCACAGTATCCCTACATCCAGGGACTCGGCGATCTCCTCCCCTATACTTGGCAGGAAACATCCCTGAATATAATCAAGAATATCTGCCTGCCTTGGCTTTATTGTAGAAGTATACAATGCTTGATAGTACCTCACAAATTGCTCTAAAATCTGCTGAGGATGCTTATACAGTCTACTGAGGTAGGCAACTTGTCGGACTGCTGGATTTGGAAGTTATCTTCCATCATGGACATTTTCTCTGGATAGATGACAGTTTGCCTTCCAAAAGAAACACTTCTGACATGTTTGCAACCTGTGCTGCCATAGGGTTTCAGCTATCTGAACAGACTGAAGGATTGACTTAGACATATTGAGGTGAAGCTTCAAATTGAGATGAAGGCAAAAGGTATCTGACAATCCTGATGCAGCTTGAACGCCCCGTTTATACTGATCTATCAACTTCTAAACATCACAAAAGATACTCCAGGTATGAAAATAGTTGTCTTCCAAGAAATGTAAACCCTTTTTATAGGACGAGAGTCCTCACCCACCCAAAGGGTGGCATGCTTCATCATAGGGATCCTCCTCCTCACACTGGTTTTACTGTGAGTATCAGTGTGGGTTACAACTTTCAAGAATAGGGGAGCTATTGGAGATGCATGTCACTGGAGTGTGCCTCATAGATGTTGGTGTGGGTGTATAATATCTATGCAAAGAGCAGTGGGGGTATTGGTGTGAAGGACAAAGTTAAAACTACCTACCGCTAGACCCTGAGTTTATTTGTCTGGTCTCCAGAGGTAGGGTAAATAAAACAAGGCAGGGGTTAATTCAACCCACACGGAATGGTTCACATGTTTCTGGCTTGAAAGTTACCCTCAATTCCGTGATCATGGGTTTGACACCAACATTTTAAAATAGAGTAATAACAATGATAAACAAACAAGTGCGTGAGTATATCACAAAAGAGTGCAAACATGTAAGTCAGCCAGTACATAAAGTGAAGTAAACACTGAATATGGCTAAATGCCAACATATGCTTACCCAAATGGGTTTCTCAAAGATTGTGTTGACTCAAACCCCACCCCTTAAACTCCAGATAGAAGCCTACAGAGCCTGTTTATTTTTAGAAAACATCATGAAGTCAATTACGGTACCTTTTTGAAGTGAAAAATGGCAGCCATCCAAAATAATATTGTCGGAATGTAGGATCTGCTTTCATGGTTACCCCCAGTTTTTGCTGGTGTCAGTATGTTTTTTTTGACTAGTCTGACTAGGATCCTGCTAATCAGGACCCCAGTCACTGAGCTTCCTCCCTAAATTTCACATGGTAAGTACTTCAGTACCTCCATAATTGGCCACTGGTGTACCCCTACAAGTCACTAGTATATGGTACTGAGGTACCCAGGGCATAGGTACACCAGGGGTCTCCCATGGGCTGCAGCATGTATTGTGCCACCCATGAGAGACCACTCAAACTGTGACTACAGGCCTATCATTGCAGCCTGTGTAAGCTGGTGCGAGCACCACTTACGACAGATATACGTTTTCTTATATGTGAGTTAACTACACTTAAAACCTGTAAGTCAACCCTAAGACACCCCTAAGACAGGCCTTTCATTCCTGAAGGCAGGGTTCTGGGTTATAAGTGTGTGGGTACCCCTGCATGAGCAGGTCACCTCTACAAACCCCGGAGTCAATTCTTCAGGCTTTGTAAGTACGGTCAACAATTTTGATACATATAGTGGCCATTCGTCATTACGCGATGGCTGACTATATAGTGGCTGTGCCGAACTTGGGCATGTTTGGTACCAAACATGCTGGAATCATACCCCAACACCGTTACCGGTGTTGGAGGTATGATTCCATGCACTGAGGGGCTCCTCCGGGAAGCCCCCAGTACTCCTGGTAACAGCCTTTCAAGGTCTGCTAGCAAGCTAGTGCTGCTGCCGACCACAGACACAATTCTGCCATCCTGCTGCTGAGCTGAGCTCGAGCAGGGGAAGGTAGAACAATAGGTTTCCTGTCACAGGATGGTGTGACCACCTCCCAGACAGGACTAAGGGGCCGATTCCGATTCGGGCCGGAAATCTCTCCGACCGAGCCGGACCCGGAGAGAATTCCGACTGAATCGGACTCTGGCAGTCCGACCGAACGAGTACGATGCGCACGCATGCACCCGGACTCGATTCGGTCGGACTCCAGTGAAGTCAATGGGAGCCGGTCGTACAACGCGTACGCGGGCTCCCATTGACTCCAATGGCGTGCGAGGCGAACAAGGGCGCCCCCTACAGCGAGTGCGCGTCGAAGCGCATCGTGCCGGACACGCACAGGTAGGGGGACCCTTGGGTCCCCCTGTGTGCGACTCGCACGGCTATGCGTACAGGGGGTCCGACGCTAGACCCCCAAAGTCCGGCTCCGACAGCTCTTTCGAGCCGGACGGCGCGAGTCGGTCGGACTGCTCGCGGTGCGCATCGTACTTACCCGGCCGGGGAACGTCTCCATTGCGCGGTGCGAGTTGTGTCCGTGCGAGTCGGTCGGAGCGTGTTGAAGCCGCGTTCGAGTCGGTCGGCGATTTCGCGGGCGCTTGCATCGTACTCGCTCGGCCGGACCCGCGTACGATTCGGTCGGGAAACAGGGCTCCGAATCGGATCCGGTAAATCCGAATCCGATTCGGAGCACTACCGGCCGAGATCGGAATCGGCCCCTTAGTGTATTGGGCTGGGGTGGGGGTGCTTGCCAGCACCACCAGACTGCTTTGAAGGGCACATTTGGTGCCCTCCTTGCATACTCCGGTTTCAGCCAGTTCATGGAGCCCTTGGCTCCCGCTCTGGTGCGAAACTGGACAAAGGACATGGGAGTATCCTCCTCTCTGTCCAGCCCCTCCTCTGGGAGGGACCCCTGAGTCCTCCTAACCCCTTTCTTAGGGTATAAAAGGGCTTACCTGTGGGTGGGTCCTCAGATTAGTTGTGGGACAAGACTCAAGCTTGAAACCATGTCACTCTTCGACCATCTGGACACTTGGACTTCACTGGACTTCACCTGGAACAGAGACTGCATCACGTAAGACTCCTGCTGCTCCTGGTCTCGCTGTTCTGCCAATCTTCTTCGTCATCTGTGTCTGTGCTTCATCCAGGATCTTCAACAGATCTGTGGGCATCAAGGAAACCTGAAGTAATGTCCCTTGGTGTGAAGGAGTCACTCCCCTGCATCTGCAGGCACCGCAATGAAGCTGACCGGTCTGCTGCTCCTGATGTCCCACCGACTTCGAAAGGCTCAGCAACACAGGGGGTGGTTCTGCAACTCCCTCAAGGCCTGATCTGTCCTCTCTGCAATTTTGAGGTCAGTATCCCTCGTCAGAACCGCTGGGATCGAACCCCAGGGCACCACGTCGACTTGCCGTTGCCATGGCTTGTTGGCTCTGCACCCCAGAGATCTTCAGTCTACAAGAATCTCCAGCCTCCAGCATCTCTTCCTACCAAGATCATCATCCTCACCGCATCCTCTGCACCGTGGGCCTTCATCTTTGGTGAGCTGCTCAAGGTCCTCTTGTGACTCCTGTGCCTTTGGCCGCAGGGTCCTCTCTAGGGTCTTCTCTTGCTTCAGTGGGCTCCCCTGCTTGCTCAGGGCCTGCTCTGACTCTCCTGCACCTGGTGAGTTCCTTGGACTTTGCTGGTCCCAAAGTTGCTCCTTCTTTACTTCCAACGCCTGTTGCAGCTGCCAAGGCTTGTTGGTGCTCCTGCCGGACACCGAACCCCTAGTTCTTGACGTCCGATGTGGGACAGCTTGTGCATGTCTCTTGGTCTTCCTCAGTGTCGCCTAATCCTCACAGCTGCAGCAACAAGGTCACTGTCATCGCTCCTGCATTTTCCATCAGTCAGCATTGCTCTTCCGTGCCTCCTGGTCACCTCCGGGTGGCATAGACTCTGTACCCTCTGCTTGCAGGTTCTTCACATCAAGATTCCACCCTTGTATTCCACCGGACTCTTGCACAGTCTACGCCAGCAGAATCTTAACTGAAGTCCTCCATTGTGGTCTATGGCAGTTTCCAACGTCACTTTACACCTATGCATCCAGCTTCCCTGGTGTAGGTATCCTGGGTCCTGGAGTATCCACTGGTGGGGTGACTCTCCAACCTTGTGTCTGCCACAGGGTCCACTGGAAAGGGTCCTTCTTCTTCAAAACTGCAACCGCGACTTTCCCGTTGACTTCTATTGAGTATGCGGCTGTGTTTTATTTATTTATTTATTTATTTACTTGAGTTTTATATGGCGCTGGCTAGACCCGGAGGTATCAGAGCGCTTTACATGAGGAAAGTTACATTCGGTTACAAAAAACATTTGTTACAAAAATACATAAGTTACAGGTTACAAATGTTGATTAGTGGTGAGTAGAAGGGTGAGGGGGTAAATTAAAAGGGTAACAGGGAGGGGATACGGCAGAGAGACAAAGGAAAGTCTGCCCAATGTCCGGCTGGGTAGGTGACGGCTGAGGGGAAGTCCTCAGCCCATCTCCTCTATAGCTAACAAGGTAGCTCCACCGGGTAATGGTCAAAAGCTAGGTCTCCACAAAAATAATCACATTAGTTACAGAAAGAATAAAAATTCAGTACAGGAGTTATTAGCGATCATGAAAAACAAAATCTACAAAAAGAAAGAAAAGAGAAAAAAGAAGAAGGCCAGGGAGAGCAGGAAGACCACGGGAGTGGGTCAGCAGCGGAGAAAGAGACGAGACATAAGTCCGAGGTCCAGCTGGGTAGGTGACGGCAATTGCGGTCTTGGCAGCCATCTTAAAGTCAGGCAAAACGAGTCTGTTACTTTCCAAGACTCTGTAGATGGTATTCTCTCTAGATCTTAGAATTGTTTCCTCAGCTAAGCCCATTGGCTGTGAAACTCTGCAAGTGCCCAGGATACAGGAGCCCCCCAGGACGTCGCCTGAGTCTTGCTCCCAGACCTCCTCAATGTGGGGGCATCAAATCGTCTCCTGCTCTACCCACGAGAAGTAGCTCCTCACTCACCGTCCGTCTACTCCCGCGGGCTCTCCAGTAAAGAATGGCTTCCACCCTCCTCCAGCAGGTGCCCCAGGCAAGTTGACGATGTGTGAAACTATGAGCCCAGGTTTGCCCGTAGTTTGTCAAGGCTACGGACTGCTGAAAGCTCGAATGGAACGCCCGCCGGGGAAAAGGGGATGCATCCCGCTGCTAATGTAGAAAGTCTGTTTGTTGAAATGGTCCTGAGTTATCACGAGGCAGTGTCCTCCGCAGGCGCCATTTTAAAGTCAGGCATCGCTGATTCCCAGTTCGACTCAGAGTTCGGTGTTTGGATGAAATATAAACACTGTACTGGCAAATCTCGCCCGTTGTTGTGCCTGCCGCTGCCACTAGATAGCCGTATCAACGCTTTCCTGGGCGGTCTGCGCTTCTCCCCACACTGTGCAGCATCGAGGGGAAATGGTGGCCGTTGCGTCGATTTCACTCACCGGGCTGTCCCTGTCACTCCGCGCCACTCCTGCTCATCTTCCCCAGCCCGGATGCCAGCAATGCGGTATCGTATTAACCGCCAGTCAGCTCATCGATAGCTGCACCCCCTCCAGTCAGCGAGGAGGCGCCGATGCTGCCAGCAGCCGATCGCCCGATCCGTCACCCAGCGCCTCGCAGGGATCGCGATCTTGGCACAATTCAGACTCCGGTAGGCGCGTATGACAGCACCGGGTTCTTTTGGGCCGGTTAGGTGGTCCCGGGGCGCCCAATTTATGCTTTATTTGGCCGCGGCGAGCGGAGCTCCGGGAAGTCACTGCCGCACCGCCGCCATCTTGGGGTACAATAGTGTTTCCACTCTGCACACAGCCTCCGTGGGGTTCCAGGGTACTTACCTTGGGTGGTTCCTTGTGTCCCCAGTTCTTTGGAGTCTCCTAGTCCAAGTCCCGACTTCGATCGCAGTTTGCATTCCATTTTTTTAGAATATGGTTTGGTCTCCCCCTGGAGACCACTGTGTATTGTGCTTACTTACCTATTTACAATTGAAGTATTGTTGTGTATTTGTGTTGATATCTCCGGGTAGGAGACATACCAATGTGTTAGTGAGTGTTGTGTAATAAATAGAACTATTTTGATTTATACAATGTGTGGTTCTTTTTCGTTTAACCTACACTACATGATTAGATCTGGTAAAACAAGCTGCTTAACACTCCTAGATAAGCCTGAAGGCTACTCTCCACAGCTACCACTTTGAAAGCTTTCTATGGTTGTCTAAGACCACTAAAATCACCATAAGGGTTGTCTGGATTAGTGCAAGTGTGCACCATATACTAAGTCAGCCTCCTACAAATATATTTGGGACACAAAGAATAGGGTCAAGATGCATGAATTAGAAAGCCAAGCATATGTAATGGTTATAGGCAGTGCTGTAGTCTTGGTCACTTGCTCTTTTTTTCAGATTGCACCCTTTGTACCTTGCTGATAACATAGCACCCAATATCTAATTGAGAGATGATGATCCCTTTGTGTACCTAGGGGATGTTACTCACTCTAGTCTCCATGTATGTGAGTCAGAATTGCAGTCTGAGAAAGGATGGGAGACATTTCCAACGTACCAATTTTAAACAGAGGAGTGCGTTTGTCATCATCACTGCAGGTACTGTGCATCTGGGCGTGGCAAAGCGTTGTGGGAATTGTAGTTTCAAATTCCGTCACATGTGTATTTTGAGCAGTGAAGTGCTGGGAAAAGCAGTACTTGCGCAATTGAGCATCACTAGCATGAGTATTGTGGTTTCTCCTACCTTCTGGTCCATTCAAAGCCACACCTCATGTGAAAAACCTGTAAATATTTGTGAGTAATAACAAAAAAATTATATATTCCTGACAATTTTCTTTTTTTTCTCCAAATAATCTGAATTTCCTGAAGCCATGCTTCCTCCATCTACCAAGAGAAGAGACACCACCATATAAGTGGAGCAGCGTAATTTTGATCCCATCCTGAGATATTGTAGGAGTGCATCATAATCGTGATTAGGCAGCACTCTAATATATTCTGTGTGATTAACTTTACTAAAAGAAAAAGAAGTACCGCATATTTAAAGGGCTCCACGTGTAACAGATACGATATTATAAATTGCATGTTTAAACGTGACTAATGGAAGAAGCTGAAATACTTATTCATTAAATACTACAAATGAAATCTAAGTTCCTGACATGATTTACTTTAAGACTAATGAGATGAAAAGTGTGTAGCTAATGTTTAGAGTTTATGTCTACCACAACATTATATTCACTTGAGTGTATATTAATTACTATTTCAAACTAGTCTTTTGCATTATTCATGTGTTAAGAAACTTCATTTGTTATGCATTTACAATTATGCACGTATCTGTAAGCAAGTACACTGTTCATTCCTAAAGTTGATTGAAATTTTAAGGCCTCATGTATAATTTCAGTGCAAATGCACGTTGCAGTCTAACATTTGATTCGTGTTTAACCTTCAATGTGGAATGTTTTAGTTTGAATTTTGTTGCCACTGCAGGTGTGGAAAAAGCCTCATTACTTAGCATAGAAGGGTTTTGTTTTTATTAGATAGCAAGGTATGAGAAGACAAAGTTTGGCAAGGAGAAGTGCAGTAACGAGCAAAGAGACAAGTTCTCATGGAGGAGGAGACTAATGGCCAAGGACGAATTAAGTTATAACTTATCGATGTGGGATAGGTGGTGAAAGTATCCAATTCGTGCTGGTGTGATGGAAATGTACTGGAAAGGAGTCACGTGGGATCGTCTACCTTAGATGCAACTAATATTTTATGCTGTAACTTAGTGAGGGAAAGGTGAGACATCTTAGGACCTCATGGGGTACAGACCTCGGCTTCTGCTTTGAGTGGCTTCATGCTACTTGACTCATGGTTGGAGTGAATCTACTGAAGACTCTGACGGCTGACACCTTTTCTAATTTCATGCTTATGCAAACTTAGTTTAGGGTTGCCCCTTTTTAAGGCAGTGTAAGGAAAGATAGCGTGCTTATGCTTACCTTTGAGAATCATTTGATAAAACTTAACTCTCAATTCTTTTTCCTGATTACTTGTATTATCATTATTGAACGAGTTGTTTGGCTTTTGTAATATAGAGTAAATTTCTTTAGGAGATTTGGACACATCATATTGGTTTTGCATTTCTATACCCTTAGTTTGAGAATGGTTTATGTGAACCCATTTTTTAATTTATAATTAAATCCTACTAATCTCACATTTCAGTTCTGGACTGAATTACTGAGTGACCCAATTGGTTACTCTGTACTAAAAATAAATTTGTGACGGAGTTCTCCCCCTTACCTCTCACGCAGATAGAAAGGTCCCTGGGGTGAGGATAAATGTCTAGATGGGCCCAAGCTCTTTCAGTTGGTAGCAGTTGTCAGATGGCTAGATCGTGAAGTAGAGGGAGACAGAACCTAACCTAGAATAGTCTAGACCAAATCTTAGTGGCCCTAGTCCAGAGTCTGGAATCAGGACGCAGAGGATAGGCGGAATTCCAGTGGTGTATGTCGAAGCAGCGGCGGTCACGGTGGAGTATTAATGGGATGTGTGAGGATTATGTCTAGTTTGTGGTGAAGTATCGATTATATGATGTCTGGCGGAGATGTTGTGAGAGTTGTGTGAATGTGGTGTTAAGTTGTTGAAGTTGTTGAAGTTGTTATCGGATCCGACGAGGCCTAAGATCCAGGGATACATAGAAGGTGCAGAAGACACGTGCTGTATTTGTCTGCTAAAGTTTTGTGAGGTTTGTCATGAAAGGTCGTTGATGGCCCAAATTGAGATAGGGAACTTTGTGTGCAAGATAGAGTCTTGATTAGTGTGGTGGATCTTTTTGCACAGAAGGAAAATTACTGATTTAAGTGAATCCCCGCTGGTCGAAGTTTCATTTGTGAATGTGAGTGTTCTTTGGGTGATTGTATTCCATCGATTCTTTTAGAGGTGCAGGAAATTGTTATTTGTTGTTGTATGATTATAGTGTGAGAGAGAAAGAGTGAGAGAAAATTGTGAAGGCGGGTAAACCGCTGCGAGGAGTGAAAGTGACGTCAGAGTATGCCGCGCTGGCATGGGTTAGTTGGTGTAGTGCCATGCTGGGATTGGTTGTGTTTGTCATCTAGTGTCGCACTGTTATTATTCGTTGCATTGTTACGGAATTTCAAATTTATTGACTCTGAAATTGATTGTAATTGATTAAGTCAGCAATTTAAAAATGAGATGTTTTAGAGCAATAAGGAACATGATGCAAGGAGATGTAGATGTAACTAATAGGGTTGGCGAGGAAGTGCCACCAGAGGATACGCTAGCTCATTAAATGGCAACGAATGTAGGGCTCCATACTATTATTTGGCTCAAATATTGGCACAAGGTCACAGAGAAAGAAGGAGCATTAACATTTCCACGCTATGGTACTTTTAATTTGAGAATAATTGATCATTTGAGAGGAATATTGTTTGCAATGAAACCATTACCTAGACCAACACAGTTTGAAGCGCTTAATGCACAGGAACATGCACCACACGTAAAACAAAGAGACAGATATCAAGGGAGGATGAAGAAAGCGATGCGTGCATACACAGATGCGAGATGGGATGAACAACAAAAGAGATGGAGAGTAGACATGATTGAGGAAGTGAGATTATACCCTGCCATAACAAGCGAGGGAAATTATGCTGAGAAGAGGAAAGAAAACTGCGGGAGATGGGCATGAGGACAGTGACAGTGGTGCAAGTGACAGCCTTTTGGATGGACTGTTAGCCGAACGTCCACCTCGATATAACCAGATATACATTGGAGGTGGGGGAAATATGAATATTACTGGTAGTTCCAGAAGTGCTTTTGCCCCGGTTGCTTCTAGTCCAGGTGTTGTAGGGGTCATATCAACTAGCACGACACAAACTATAGCAGGAGGAAATATGGGAATGTGTGTTCCAGGCTCTTCAGGAATGTGTAACCCAAAATTGGATTCGAAACTTCAGGATGCTCTTACCGTACTAGTTATTATTGGTCCTATAGTCCCTATGTATGAGCCTAGTTCTGCTGGGAACGAGGTCCAGGAATGCCTGCTCTTACTGAAGCAAAGGTATTAGAAAGAGGAGAAGATAGCCAGAGAATGCAATTTGTCCTGTTGATTCCAATGAATGCGAGCTCACCGTGTGCAGCGAGAGCGGATTCTTATGTAGTGCAGAATGGATTCAGACCTATAAGGTCCATTTCAGGACTGGCAGGAATGGAATCTCCTGTATGGGAAACTCTTCCAAATGTACGTAATACTATGCCTCAAGAAAGCATCACACAAAAAAAGTCTTCTGAGGGCCAACATCTATTTGATGTACAAGATTTAGAGCAATGGTTGAAGGATTTGAATAATTCAAATGAAA
Organism: Calotriton arnoldi; assembly: GCA_963921515.1. NCBI lineage: Eukaryota > Metazoa > Chordata > Amphibia > Caudata > Salamandridae > Calotriton > Calotriton arnoldi. The sequence continues at coordinate 24,507 of CAWUFW010025570.1, forward strand.
ATCAGAGTGCAGAAATGAGCCATGGAACTATAAAATCGGCTGTAAAGGTGGATTTGATTGAAATGGCCAAATTAAAAACTGAATTGAATGAATGATAAGTGGAAGCTTAGAACTCAATCAAATAGATACTTGTCAACAAAATGAACTGCTAATTATTAGTAAAGATGTCACTAGGAGAGTCAGACAAGCACACAAGAAATTGTCGGAATTGGCTTAGAGAAATGATGTTGATATAGAACAAAGGCTTTGCAGAAAAATCACAGACTTACATTTAGAGATCAGGACATAGAGAATTTGAGATTACCAGGACTGAGGACCCAAATTCTAGAATCAATTCTGAACATTCGGATTTGGAGTACACTGGACAAATGGGAAGAAAGATGAGCAAAAAGAAAGGGTTCTAAAAGAACAATGGGAGAACCTCCTCCTTCAAGGGAAACAGGAACGTGTGTTAAGGTTTTCCCTTTGCAAGAAGTGCAGAGTGGAGGTTATGTGCAGATTCCTTGGAGTAGAGGTGATCTTGAGGCATTTACCAATGATTTCCCGAGGTTGAGATAGAAGCCTGTAGAGCGGTAAAAACAGGTTGATCGATTTGTGAAAATCTCGAAGGTGTTGTGGATCGATCTGAATATGTTGTTTGAGATTGTAGTCCCTAGTGATTTGTAGTCAACATGTAAAATAGCTACAGAATGGCCCGAAGGTGAGCCTGAGAGAGACCCGGTGACACATGGACCGTCACCTATAGTGATGAAGAAATATGAGCAGTTGATTACTTGGTTAAAGACTAAGGTGCCACCGAAGGATACTGATTGGGTAAAGATTGACAGGATGACCCAGGAACTGAAGGAGAAGAATCATACTTTTCACGAAAGGTTGTTGCAGGCTTTCAAACAGTATAGTGGAATGAATACCCTTGAGCCCAAAGATATGGGACAGTTTGTGTCTCGCTTTGTGACTGGCCTGAGACCTGAAATTAGCATGATGATTCAACAGCATTTGATTTGTTGGCAGAATAAGTCTGTCGACGAAATTCTGCGTTACACAAAATACTGTTGTGATGAAATTGAAATGAAATTCAAGAAGTTGAAGGAAAAGTTGATGATGGTGTAGATGAAGGCTGCTCAAAGGGGTCAGGGACAGACTTGTGTGGGGAATACTGTCCCTATGCAAGGAGTCTATCAGTCTGGGGCTCTGATGCAACAAGGTGGAGGATTTCAGGGACAAGGAAGGGGAAGAGGTGTTCCTATAGATCCTAAGACTGGAGTTGATGTTGCTCCTTTAAAGAAGTCCAATCCATGTCACTTTTGTAATAGGTTGGATTATTGAAAGTGTGAATGCCGTCTAAATCCTGCAAATCAGGAACAGAATGGAGTGGCAGTCTCAGGGGAATGTAGCGCAGTCTCAAAATGGATCCAGACTGAGATCTCAAAATTTAGCTGGTTCCCAAAGTCCCGTAATGCAAGTTCCACAACACCCGATGCCACAACAATCTGCAGGAAATTTCTGATTCAATTCGAACATGGACATGAGTGGAAATCAAAATTTGTCCCATGATAATGACACATTTCAACAGTTCCCTGTATTTGAAGCTTCAAATGAATACAGTTCAGACTAGTCCTTATGACGGTGCCTGAGGAGGGGAGGAAGACTGTACACTTGGCGCAGTCTTAGGGGTAGACCACAGTGGAACATATGTCGATGCTGATGTAGATGGCCAAAATCTCACTTCCCTGATTGAAACTTGTGCTACCCGCTCTACTGTGAGAACAGCAGAGGTTCCAAACCTACCCCTTTCGGGAAAAACAATCCAAGTTGAAGGAGTTGCAAATAAGAAATGAACAAGTCCCCTGTCTGAAGAAGTACCTGTAAAGATAGGGACATTTGAGGATAATCACCAATTTGTAGTATGTGATTCGAGTCCTGTATGTCTTTTGGGGCACGATCTGTTGTGCAAGCTGAATTGCACTATCTATTGCACACCGAAGGGCATTGAGCTTCAAACAAATAATGAGGACATTACTTTTAAGCTAGCTAATCAAAATCTGCATGTCTCATTGTTCTCCATGTTAATGGTGGAAGACTTTCCGTTGGATCTCAGAGACATAGTAAAAGACATAGTAAGAGATTTTTCTGGAAAGGACATGGGATTCATTAAAGAAGTTAAGCCTGTCCGTATACAAATAAAGCTAAATGCTGAATTCCAGAGAACACCGCAGTACAATCTGATGCCCAAGACAGTTACTGGAATTACACCTGTGGTTGAGACTATGAAGGAACAAGGCATTTTGAAAAAGATCCTGGAGAGTCCATGTAACTCACCCATTATGGGCTTAAGGAAGATGAGCGGTAAGTACTGCATAGTGCAGGATCTCTGAAAGATTATTAACATAGTGGTTCCTTTTTGTCCCATGGTCCCAAATCCATCTGTAATACTCTTTCAGATTCCATGTGAGGCTGAACGGTTCACCGTCTTTGATCTTTGCCAGGCATTCTTTTTGATTCCCCTCCACGAGGAGAGTCAATTCTTATTCGCTTTCAAGCCGGGGAATCATATTTTAACATGGTGCCATGTCCCACAAGGGTATACAGAGAGTCCTTCCATTTTCAACCAGATTCTGGAGAAGAATCTAGAGTCTCTGACTATGCCATGTAATTCTGTCCTGGTCCAGTATATCGATGATCTCTTGGTTGCAACGAATACTCGAGAAGCATGTAAAACTTATACGATTGCCCTGTTGAACCATTTGGCTGAGAATGGACATAAAATGTCCCAAAATAAGTTGCAATACAGTATGACAGAAGTTTTCTACTTAGGACATCATATTGTGAAAGGCGCGAGAAAGGTGTTACAAGAAAGAATCTCGGCGATCATGCAAATGAATCCACCTCGTACGCAGAAGGAAGTCAGGATGTTTCTGGGAATGGTGGGATAGTGTTGCCAGTGGATACCCAGTTTTTCCCTAGTGGCCAAACCTCTGCAGAGGTTGACACAAGGATCAGTCCAATCCGGTGCCCTGGGACAACGATTGCTTGAATGGTTTCCTAAAGCTGTGAGAAAGCCTTTGTCGCGCTCCTGGATTAGGAATGCCAGATTACAACAAAGCATTTTTACTCTTTTGCAGTGAAAGAGAAGGTTGTGCTCTCTCAGTATTGACACAGAATCACTGACGTGCCCGTAGACCAGTTGCCTATTTTTCAGCTACTCTAGATCCCGTAGCATCAGCGTTGCCCGGATGTTTCAAATCTGTCGCTGCAACAGGTGTCAGCATCGTGATGGAACACCCTTTGACTGTTTATGTGTCTCATTCAGTTGAAATATTGTTGGTTCAAAATAGTACTCGGCACCTAACCAATAGTAGGCTCACAAGGTATGAGGAGACTATTTTGGCGGCTGAGAATGTCACATTGAAGAGATGTTCAATTTGCAATCAATCAGGAACCTATAAAAAGAGACTACTCGCCCGTGAAGGTCTCAAGGCACTGTGGGGGGTCTGGGTCTGAGGTTCAGTCAAAGAGCCAGGTCTTGAGGTCCTTCCTGAATTGCAGCAGCGATGGTGATTGCCTGAGGAACAGAGGCAGGGAGCTCCAGGCCTTCGCAGCGAGGTAGGGTAAGGATCTTCCTCCTGCAATGGTCTTGCGGATCCGTGGGACGGTGGCCAGGACCAGTTGGGCGGATCAGAGATGTCTGGTGGGAGGGTAGAAGGAGAGGCGGTGGTTGAGGTATGCAGGTCCGACCTTGTGGAGGGCATTGTAGGCGGGCTTGAGAAGCTTGAAGGTGATTCTCTTGCTGACAGGTAGCCAGTGAAGGGCTCTCAGGTGGCCGGTGATGTGGTTGTTGCGTGGGATGTTCAGGATAAATCTGGCCGAGGCGTTCTGGATGGTCTGCAGTTTTTTTCTGAGTTTCTGGGTGGTGCCGGCGTAAAGTGCATTGCCATAGTCGAGTCTGCTGCTGATGAGCGCATGGGTGACCGTTTTTCTGGACTCGGTGGGGATCCACTTGAAGATCTTATGAAGGAGAAGGAGCGTGTGGAAGCAGGAGGACGAGCCGGCGATAATTTGGGGGTTCATTGAGAGCGAGGAGACCAGGATGATGCAGCGGTTTTGTGCATGGTCCGTGGGTGTAGTGGGGATTCCGAGCACTGCGGGCCACCAAGAGTCGTCCCAGGTGGAGGGGGAGGATCCCAGGATGAGGACTTTGGTGTTGTCTGAGTTAAGCTTGAGGAAGCTGTCCTTCATCCAGGTGGCGACTGCCTTCATCCCGTAGTGGAAATTGCTCTTGGCAGATGTGGGTTCGTCTGTAAGGGAGAGAATAAGCTGGGTGTCATCGGCGTAGGAGGCGATGTTGAGTCCGTGGCTTCTGACAATGGCTGCAAGCGGGGCCATGTATATGTTTAAGAGAGTGGGGCTCAGGGATGATCCCTGAGACACTCTGCAGCTGATCTCTGTGGGTTCTGATTTGAACGGTGGAAGTCTGACTTTCTGCGTTCGGCCGGTGAGGAAGGAGCAGATCCATTCTAGGTGTTGAAGGCGGTCGAGAGGTCCAGGAGGATGAGGGCTGCAGTCTCGCCTCTGTCGAGGAGGGTGCAGATGTCGTCTGTAGCAGCTAGGAGAGCAGTCTCAGTGCTTTGGTTGCTTCTGAAGCACGATTGGGAGAGGTTCAGGGAGTTGTTCATTTCAACGAACTCAGCGAGTTGGGCATTGATGGCCTTCTCAATGACTTTGGCTGGGAGGGGGAGCAGAGAGATGGGTCTGTAGTTCTTGAGATCCGTCAGGTCAGCAGAAGGTTTCTTCAGCAGGGGGTTGATCTCTGCGTGCTTCCAGTCTTCTGGGAAAGTTGCGGACTCGATGGAGTATTTGATGATATGGCAGAGTTTGAGTGCGATGGAGGTGCCGGCTCTGTTGAAGATGTGATGAGGGCAGGGATCCGAGGAGGCTCAGGAGTGGATGCTCTTCATTATCCTGAAGATGTCGTTAGAGGTGAGGGTGGTCCAGTTGGTCAAGGTCTGCTGGGGGCTGGAGCCATTGGGTGCGGTGGTTGAGGTGGGGTGGGTGAGTCTTGGGTTGTGAAGCTGTTGTAGATCTCCTTGATCTTGTGGTGGAAGAGGTGGCAAGGTTGTCGCAGAGGTCTTGGGATGGAGGGATGTCTGCTTTGTCTGTGTTGGGTTTGGTGAATTCTTTGACTACGGCGAAGAGTTCTTTGATGTTGTGTGCGTTGGTGTTGACGCGTTCCTCGATGGCTGCTTTCTTTGTTGTTCTGATGAGGCGGTGGTGTGTGGTGATGGCAGATCTAAAGGCTGTGTGGTCTGCCATGAACTTGCTGCTCCTCCATCTTTTCTCGAGCCGTCTGCAGGTGCACCTGGACTCTTGGAGGTTGGAGGAGAACCAGTGGCTTTCTTGGAGGGCTGCTTCGCCTGAGGGTTTCTTGAGGGGGGCCACTGTGTTGCCACAGTCGGAGATCCAGCGGTGGAGGTTGTGTGCTGAGGTGTTGACGTCAACAAATCTCTACTCCTCAAACTCCAGACCATCCAGAACGCCGCAGCCAGACTCGTCCTCCGCATCCCACAACAAGACCACATCACCCAGCACCTAAGAGACCTCCACTGGCTCCCCATCGAAAAAAGAGTGACCTTCAAACTGCTCACTCACGCCTACAAATCCCTCCACAACACCGGACCCCAATACCTCAACAAAAGAATCTCCTTCTACACACCCAAGAGAAACCTCCGCTCCGCCGACCTTGCTCTGGCCAAAATCCCTTGCATTCGCAGAGCCAGAACGGGAGGAAGAGCCTTATCCTACATTACGGCCAAGGCCTGGAATGAACTCCCCCTCAGCATCAGACGAACCCCCACACTGCAAGCATTCAGGAAGAGCCTCAAGACCTGACTCTTCAGATGAGACGGAGCCGCTCGAATCAACCTCCCACCAGCGCCTTGAGACCATCACGGGTGAGTAGTACGCTTCACAAATCCCTGATTGATTGATTGGCGTCCATGGATGTCTGTGGTAGGGTCTTGCTGAGGGAGGTCATGAGCTGGTCCTCTGTGACTTGTTCCAGCTTCTGCGAGGATCGAGGTAGGTGTGGTGGTGAACGGTGGGTTTGGTGAAGTGGATGCAGTGGTGGTTCGTCCAGTGTGGCTGACGGAGATGTTGTTGCTTGTGGAGAAAATGGGGTCGAGAGTTTCCTGCTGAGTGGGTTGGGTTGTGACCAGTTGATTGAGTACAATGGTGGCGAGATTCTCCAGTAGGGATGAGGTGTTGTGGTCTTCAAGGTTGTCCAGGTGGAAATTTAGGTCACCGAGGAGGATGTAGTCCGTTGAGGCGAGAGTGTGGTGAGCGATGAAGTCAGCTATGGCTATGGCTTCGCTGAAAGGGGGCGGGGTCCAGGAAGTCTGTAGATGAGGGGGCCGCGGAGGGTGGCGTTCGGGTTGGCCTAGATCTGGAAGTGGAGGTGTTCCATGTCGGGTGAGTGGTCGTCAGAGTTGGTTGTGAGGTGGAGGGGGTCTTTGTATACGATGGCGATGCCTCCTCCCGGTCAGTTGAAGTGGTCCTTGTGGATGATTTTGTATCTGTCGGGATGGTGGTTGCGATGTCCGGGGCTGAGCTGGAGTTCATCCAGGTTGCTGTGAAGAAGGCGGCGTCAGGGGAGGTGGAGGCGAGCAGATCCCAGATCTCCATGGCATATCTTTTGAGGGAGCAGGTGTTGAGTAGGATACATCTGAGGTGGTTGGGTCCGGTTCTTGAGGGTCGTGCAGTCAATAGGTCTGGTGTGAGGAAGCCAGCGAAGGTGCAGTTGCAGGTGCGGCAGGAGAATGGGCCTTGGGAGTTCTTCGGTGATGCTAGGTGGCAGGCGGAGTGTGGTCCAGTGTTGAGGGCATGGAGGGTGCTGGCGTTGTAGCGGTGGATAACCCAGGGACCAGGGTCCATGGCGCCGAGCGCGGTCGAGGCACGGACGGGCGCAGACGGGCTTGCCTTTGGTGCATCTTCGGCACACAAGCACAGCAGCCACCATTAAGTAGCATGAGGTGGAGGGCTGGACAGCTGGGAGGCGAGAAAAGCAGGAAGCGGCAAAGCGGCACTGAAGGGGGGCGGGCCCGCGGGGGACGAGCAGGGACACGGCGAGACAAAGGTGCATAAATTGCAGAAGTGCAGAAAGAGAAAGAAAGTTACAGAAAGGCAGAAAAGATTAAATTAAGGAAAAGAAGAGATCAGAGGACAAAAGGCAGAGAGACAGAGGGCAGAGCAGCGATGCTCCCCACTGGACCACTAGGGATGAGGCACAGGCGAGAACCTGCAGGTGGAGAAGGGCCTCGAACTCAGGACCTGGAAGGGTGGGGGGGCAAGAGCTACCAGGTGGAGCTGTGCAGCAGGGGAAGCTACTTGCGGACAAGGTCAGTAAAATTGAATTTTAAATCCTGCTACGCTGTTGCCCTTACCTGATTGTGATGCAGATGAGAACGAAATGGACCATGACTGTCTCGATGTCACTGAACTATGTACCAAGCCCCGTTCTGACATTACTGACGAGCCATTGACTGAATCTGATTACACCCTATTTGTGGATGGCTTGTGTCTCAGAGACAATGAGGGAAATCTAAGGGCTGCTTATGCTGTGTGTTCTGTTTCAGGAGTGGTGGAACCTGCTGGCTTCAAGGCGTATTCTCTGCACAGGTGGCAGAACTGATTGCCCTTACTAGAGCATGCTGTGTTTCAGACCAGCTGAAAGTGACACTATTCACCGATAGACAGTATGGGTTCGGTGTAGTTCATGATTTCGGAAAGTTATGGTCTTAGAGTGGGTTCATGACCTCATCAGGGTCCCCGATCCGCAATGGAGGAAATGTGAGAAAACTGTTAGAGTCCCTGCAAATGCCAGCACAAGTTGCTGTTGTAAAAGAAATGATTTTGTGACAGTAGGGAACAGGTATGCAGACGAAGTTGCACGTTATTGTGCATTGAACATCTGCACTTTCAGTGGTGAATACACAAATGAGGGATCTGATGAAACCAATTTCAACCTTTTGATGGCAATTGCTGATATATTTGAGGAAGTAAAGAGATTGCAAGAGGAAGTTACTGAGGAGGAAGAGCAAGATTGGATCAGAGCAGGATGTGTGAAACGAGATATTGATATTTGGGTTTCAGGAGATGAAAGAACAGTATTGCCCAATAGTTTGTTGCCACCAATGGCAAGGTACTATCATGGGTCGATGCATGTAGGAAGGAATGCCCTGGTGAGGTTTTTATGAAGACTTGGTTTCAGCCGAAATCTCGATCGATGGCTGAGGCATTGTGTTATCGATGTGTGATTTGCCAGCAAATGAATGTGGGAAAACAAACTGCTGTTACACTGAGTCACATAGGAAGATCAGGAGGTCCTTTCAACAGGATGCAGCTGGATTTCATTGAAATGCCAGTATGCAATGGACTGAGGTACATTCTAGTGATGGTGTGCATCTTTTCCCGTTGGGTGGAAGCCTACTCGACTAGGAGATACGATAGCCTCACTATAGCTAAACTGTTGTTGAGAGACCTTTTCCGAGATTCGGATTTCCAACCTCTTTAGAGTCAGACCGAGGAACTCATTTTCATAATGAGGTTCTGAGAAGGCTATGTGCAGCATTGCAGGTGGAGCAGAGATTACATTGCAGTTATGGGCCAGAAACTTCAGGTATCGTGGAACTGGTCAACGGCACTTTGAAATTCAGTTTGGCTAAAGTGTGTGCCTCGACATCTCTGAAATGGCCTGATGCTTTGCCTCTAGTGTTGATGAATCTTCACAGTGTCCCAGATCGAAGGACAGGATTATCGCCTCATGAAATAATCATGGGACGAGTGATGTGATTTACTGCTGTGCCTGCAAACATGCTTGTAAACATCACAGACGATTTGGTGCTCGATTACTGTAAAGGATTGGCTGACGTGGTTCATTCTGTGTCTCACCAGGTTGAAGCGGCAACCGCACCGCCAAAACAGGAGCAGTGCCATGACCTTAGCCCTGGTGACTGGGTCATAGTAAAGAAACGTGAGAAACAACTGTCTTGAGCCTTGTTGGCGTGGTCTGTACCAGTTGATTTTGGTCACTATGACTGCTGTAAAATGTGGTGGTCTTCCTAATTGGGTGCATTCGTCCCACACTCGTAGAGTCCTGTGTCACCTTGAACGTTTAAAAGCAGCTCTCTCCCAAAAGTAACGCCAGGAGTGGACGAAGGCCAATGGGAAGGGGTCAGCTAAGCTGTAGGGGACCAGACAGAGCTTGAGACAGCACTTGAGCAATCTGAGGGGCGGTCTTGAAGAATTGGAAGCTGAATCTGAATCAGAAGAAGCGGTGGTGGTGAACAAATCAGATTCCGACCCCAACAAAGGAACTAGTGCTGTGGGGCCACGAGTAGTAGTGGAAGAAAGCTGGCCAAAGAGTTAAGAAAGGAGAAGGTTGAAGTTATCCTCTGAAATAACTCTTGTACCCATATCTAAGGCATCTAGTGAATCTGAGCTGAGTGGAAACGAAAGTGAAGGGTCAGATCTCAGAAGGTCTAAAAGATTGTGGGTGCCTTGTCGGAGGTACTCTTCTTCTGAGTGGACTTATCTCGCTACTAATGATGAGAGCGACCTCTGGGCGTTCTGGAATAATAGTGGAGATTCTACTGAAATTTCGGAACTTGATTTGAACTCATTTGCACTTCCTTACCCGACAAGTCTGAGTGCCTTGAGAAGCTTGGTGCTGAATGAAACTGAAGTTTCTTATCTGAATCAGGAACAGTCTCCTGTGCTTGTTGGTGGACTGAGAATAATGCTATTGGAGATGCTCATTAATGAAATTGGTCCTCATATAATTAGAGATGACAAATGAACTTTGTTGAGTTGCTTAAAGAAGAATACATAGGCCTGAGTGGACAAAGGAAACATTTAGGGTTGACATCTAGAAGAACAAAGAGTAGGGCTAGGGAAGCTTCACGAAGATTATACATATTTTGTAAATAATGTTGAGCACGAATAAAGACTGTTTTGCTGTTTGCACAGGTGGAGACAGACAGAGAAGATTCTGTTGTTGCTATTTTCTCTACCCACTTGGTCTGAGCCTAAATAGTATGGAAACAAACAACACCAGTTCTAGACCTAGGTACATAATAGGTGCAATACTAATAATAGTAGTGTTAGGTTTGTTAGCGTTAATTGTAGGATTAAATGTAGGTTAGACAAATGTCAAGGAAGAGAAACATACACCTGAGCAGAAACCAGCACACAAGATAGATGGAGGTTTAGATTCATTACTTACATGTAGATCTATCCAGAGGAGATTATTCATTAAATGCTTATACTAATTTGATTAATGAGTACGCTAAAACAATGGAGGTAAGGGATTGCTATGTTTGCATGCAGTTACCTGCCTCAGTAGCTGAGGGCATCACATACCACGACATACCATTGACTTATGGTATTACATGTAGTATGTTGTTGAGTGGTTTCTATGAAAAGGGTAATTTTGAGTATTACTATTCTAATTATGATTTTGGTTTTTCAGAAGTCCCGCTTTCAAACACTTGAATAGACATTCAAATGCTCAAGTTGCTAACACTGTTAGTAGATATTTTGCCCCGACTAAAACATTAGATACTGCTTTTTCATATAGACTTAATTTGACCTGTGTCCTTACTGACATTGAAAAGAAATTCCTAGATCAAGTAGAAAATAGGTATAAAGCAGTGAAGACAAATGCAGCTAAGGGAGTTTGTGTTACAAGTTGGTCACAGGAAGAGATAGATCATCAAACAGCAGGAAACACTGGAGCATTGACATTAGATTGGCAACACCAAGGGGAATTGTGCATACACAATGATAAGAGTGAATATGACACTATTGATGTAGGGGAAAAGGAGTGTGATCATAGTTTTGAGGTTCAAGGATCTTGGAAGTTGTTCTTATATGGACCTGATCCTGTGATTCCTGGGGTTTATTTTGTTTGTGGAACAAATGCTTAATTTAAGTTGCTAAACAAATGGTATTGAACATGTTATGTGGGAGTAGTGTTTCCAAAGATTTATCATGTGGAGAATATTGATCATCCTGTTAGGGAAGAGAAATCTAGGTCTAAATGAGGTGCTAGTGCAGGAGAGATTTTGGGAGATATTTTTGGTGCTATAATTCCTAATGTAGGGGTGATACTGAATGACATCAAGATTAGAAAACTTTCCACTGTAGTTGATTAATTGTCTACTAATACTGCTGGAGCTTTGTTGCTTGTAAATACTGAGATGGTTGCTATTAGGGCTATGGTTTTGCAGAATCATCTTGAGATAGACATTTTGCTCACAAAAGAAGGCAGAGTGTGCCAAATGTTGAAAGTTCAATAGTGTTGCACTTACATCCCAGACAAAAGTAAGGACTTACAGAAGTACATAAAGAACATTACAGACATACATATTGAATTGAGTGGATTGGCAACAGAAGGTGTTTGTGATTCAGTTGGACATGGATTTAGTGCTGTAGGTAGATGGTTTGCGAATCTGGGAAGTGGTTTAGTTTGTTCTATTTTGAGACCATTGTTGATTATTGCACTTTGTGTAGTAGTTTTAGTTGTGGGTGTGAAGGTTTACAGGAGATGTAAGGCAAAGAAAGGAGTTTCCAGAAGAAAGGAAGAAGTAGAGTTAGAAATGAAGCAGAATGAATACTACAATAAAATGAAGGGTTTGGAGGAGAACAAGGTCATCTGATAAAATCAAGAGATAAGATTAAGAGATTATGGGGATTGGAGCAGCTTAATTTCGATCCCATCCTGAGATATTGTAGGAGTGCATCATAATCATGATTAGTCAGCACTCAAATATATTCTGCGTGATTAACATTACTAAAAGAAAATGGAGTACCGTATATTTAAACGGCTCCACGTGTAACAGATACAATATTATAAATTGTGTGTTTAAACATGACTAATAGAAGAAGCTGAAATACTTATTCATTAAATACTGTAAATGAATTCTAAGTTCCTGACTTACTTTGAGACTAATGAGTTGAAAAGTGTGTAACTAATGTTTAGAGTTTATGGTCACCATGACATTATGTTCACTTGAGTGTATTTTAATTAATATTTTGTACTAGTCTTTTGCATTATTCATATGTTAAGAAACTTAATTTGTTATGCATTTACAATTGTGCACGTATCTGTAACCAAGTGCACTGTTCATTCCTAAAGTTGACTGAAATTTTAAGGCCTCATGTATAATTTCAGTGCTAATGCACGTTGCAGTCTAACTTTTGATTCATGTTTATCCTTCAATGTGGAATGTTTTCATTCGCATTTTGTTTCCACTGCAGGTGTGGACAAATTCTCATTACTTAGCATAGAAGGGTTTTGTTTTCATTAGATAGCAAGGTATGAGAAGACGAAGTTTGGCAAGGAGAAATGCGGTAACGAGCAATTAGTTGTAACTTATTGATGTGGGAAGGGTGTTGAAAGTAACCAATTCGTGCAGGTGTGATGGAAATGTACTGGAAAGGAGTCACGTGGGATCATCTACCTTGGATGCAACTAATATTTATGCTGTAACTTAGTAAGGGAAAGGAGAGACGTCTTAGGACTTCATGGGGTACAGACCTCTGCTTCTGCTTTGAGTGGCTTCATGCTACTTGACTGGTTGGAGAGCTTTTACTGAAGACTCTGATGGCTGACACCTTTTCTAATTATATGCTTATGCAAACTCTTTGTTTTGGGTTGCCCCTTTTTAAGGCAGTGTAGGGAAGGATAGCGTGCTCATGCTTACCTTTGAGAATCATTTGATGAAACTTAATTCCTTTTCCTGCTTACTTGTATTATCATTATTGAACTAGTTGTTTGCCTTTTGTTATACAGAGTAAATCTCTTTAGGAGATTTGGACACATCATATTTGTTGTGTATTTCTATACTCTTATTTTGAGAAGGGTTTATGTGAACCTATTTTTGAATTTATAATTAAATCCTACAAATCTATATTTCAGTTGTGGACTGGATTACTGAGTGACCTAATTGGTTACTCTGTACTAAAAATGAATTTGTGACTGAGTTCTCCCCCTTACCTCTTGCGCAGCTAGAAAGGTCCCTGGGTTGAGGATAAACGTAGATGTGCCAAAGCTTTCTCATAAGCAACAAGTCTTTGGAAAACATTATTTTGCTTCCCGGTCGTGTGCCAACCCAGCCTTTCTGAATGTAAGAATTCTACTTAAAACGTGTTTTTGAAAAGAATTGAATCCAGTTTACTTAAACTGTCTGATGTGTTTTCCAATTTAATGATATTGCTGGCTGTAGTGTAAACAGTTTTTACCATCCACAGTTTTAAAATACCTCTTTGCAAGCTAGGCCAGGGCAACTAGAAAAGGCAAGTTTCTAGAAGTTAATTGGCAAAGTGACAAGCAACGTTTATGAGAGGACTTCTACGTCCAGTGGGAGCACAGATCTTAGTTGTAACTTGACTGAAGCACCTCCACAGTTAACTGCTATTCATCTTGGCCAGAATGTATCAAGTCCCTGCTGAGGTTTAGGATTTATGCCCAGGTTGTACCACTACCCTTTCTGCTTGAGTGACAAGAGTCCCAAACATGAGAACACCTGTACTCTAGTTAAATCTTTTTCTGATGTGGACCTGACTACTCAGAATGCTCCTCCACTGCTGTCTGCACAAATAAAACAGTTTTTACATAAATAAATAAATCCATAATATATATGTACAAACTAAAAATATTTATATTAAAAAGGATCAACCATTAGTGATTTTAGGTTTTGATTGTAAAACTTGCCAGTAGGTTATATCTGATATACTGTTTAAAACAATACACATCAATGTAGTGCCAGCGCACTCCCATATATTGGAACCACGTGATGACCTTTGACTACCATATTTTTAATTGACTTTAGGTGTTTTACTTTACCCTAGCCTGAATGTATGACATTATGTTTCCTGCATGTGTATTTTGCCTTGAAGATTTCATTTCGTGTCTCCTTCAAGCTGCAGAGTGGGAGTGTTTTCACAGAGTAGAACAGCCTTGCCAGGAACAGAACTTGTGGGATGTGCATTTGAAAGCATGAGAGATAAAAATGTGTGGAATGTACTTCTCGGGCTCGGAGTGTAGTGTATTAGGCAGTGGTGCTCAAATGTGCATTATGGTGTACATTGGAAAATTAAGGTGTGATGCTATAGGCAGTGGTGCACAAACGTGCCTTGTGTTGTACATTGGAAAGTTTTATGAAGTTTTTACTATTGGCTTTGACATGCCCTCATGCCATCTTGAATTCTGACTCTGTCTAGCTTGAGCTTAGCGCACACAGGCAGGCCCCAAGATCACTCAAGTTGTTTAGGCTATTCACGTTCAAGATTGTTTCTGTACTTTTCGAGATGTTTTGTACTTTCTCAAGCTTCGCTAAGATAAGGGGCTGGACATGTGGGAGCGCAGAAGAATATGTGAGAACTCTTTTGCCTTAGGAATGCTTGCATGGACAGTGGCCAACTCCATTAAGTTTTCTTGGCGCAGAGGAGGTCCTCTCGGAAACTTCTAGTGCTTTGAGATTAGAAACTGGGGTTTGTTGACTTGGAAAGCGGGATTTTGTTTTGACCTGAATGAACGACGGATGCGTCTAATTCATTGTAGCAGTTCCCGGCTTGCTGAGTCTCTTGACCCCGGCTGTGAATCCCTCAGTCAGGAGTGGGCTAAGATGCAGTTTTTTGCAGCCGGTGATGTATTCTTTTTGATTATTGGCATTGTGATGTGCGAGTGTGTCTGTGTGCACATTAACATTAAAGTCTCAAGTGGTTATAATCATCTGATGTAGTTAGTGTATATATCTTTATAACTTTTCATGCTTTCCTTTTGATTCCTTGTGTCTGATAATTTGCATTTAACAGTTTTTATTTCTTGCAACGGAAGTCCAGTATTATTATCAATATTATCTGCTTGTATTTTATTCCATGTATTTTATTCCAAGCATTTAACAGTTGTATTTGCTTACTTATAAGCTTATAAGTGTTATTATTGCTTTCACACATATATATATATATATATATATATATATATATATATATATATATATATATATATATATATATATATATATATAAATTCCTATATACATTTATTTTTTGTTTCACTTGACATCTGGGAAAGCCTTTCTGTTGGAGTGTTGCACAAATATAACTCCATGCTTTATTCTGAAAACTGTCTTTTGATGTGCCTCATTTTATGAGAGTGAAACCCCTTTTCAGGTGTTTTTATTGCTTCGCCATGTGTGTGCCTCTGTGTGGGAGAGCTGTATTTTCTATTATTTGGAAGTCCGAAGCAATACAATCATACACTAATTTCACTGTCTTGTTACAAACCAAGCAGCCCACCCTGAACGAGCATTTTGTATATTGCAGATGTGTCTATATTTTTAAAATTCTTGGGCCAGAAGTACCTTTGGATGTAAAGCCAATGAATAACAGTAAAACGCTGTGCAAAGATAGGAGAAGGAAGCTTATAGACGCAATAACTATATTACCTACACATTTGATTTACAGAATACAGGCACATTATTGCAGCCCGATGATTTAATTTTATAAGTCTTTCCATTAGTACTCAGTTCATTCAAACTACATTAAAGGAACTACAATAACCAGGCACAAAATCCGACTCCCAACCATTATTCTATGGCAAATCCATTAATTTACCTAACTATTTATGCGATTTAAAATTACAAGTGCATACAGATTTAAGGAGAACAGGTAGAAAAGTGTGCCCACTTCCTTCCATCTTTAGGTGCTTGTCAAGAATACATCATACTCAATTCTCTCCCTAAATATTTTCTAACTAACATACCAAAGTCAAGTGATTACAAATACTTATGAGTTCATTGCATACTTTGAATTATACTATATTCTCCTCCTTCATTATTTCATTAATTCTAAAGGGAATGACAACCGGAAAATCCATTCTAAATAGACCCTTGTCCTTGTATGTTGTTAATCTGTGGTAATATCTGCCTAATTAAATTCATCTAGGACCAATATACAGCAACTTTGATTAAGCTGTCAAAAACAAATTAATTGTAATGCTTCAGGATTTATTGTGCTTTCTTATCCTATCCCTCATTTTAAGACTTGCCCCATGTAATCTGTACTCTAAATTATTAAATTAGTTGTAATACGTCTTGCCAATCACCTGCCATTATTTCTTCCGGCATTACAGCCTCAGATTACGCTGCAATATGGAGACAGCTACTTTACACATTGTACATGATGCCATCTTGACCACAGATGAAGATTACCCCCGAGTCCTGATAATGCTGTACGTCTCTCTCAGCCACCTTCAACACAGTTGATTGTCCCACCTGACTCCACACTTGAAGTCTTGAATGGGATTCACTAACAACATTTTTCCTTGGTTCTCCACCTATTTATCCATCCAACATAAGTTTGTTCACATGGGACATCCAAGTTCCAGTAGATTCCAATTACCTGTGGAGTTCTATAGGGTTCCATCCATTTGCTTGTCATCTTTAGCCCCTACAAGGAGCCCCTCAGTATTCTAATCACTGATAGCATGAAAATTCACCAATATGCTGATGTTACACTACTCTACTTGAAAGCTTAATCTGCCCCAGACATCCAGTGCCTCAAACACTACGTCACCTCATTCAGACCTAAATATCAAGCACATACCTGGAACTCAACTCCAACAAGACTGAATCCCTGTTATTTGCCAAGAACAACAAGCAAAACCTAGCGCAAATCTGGGTCAATGACATGAAACTTGGCAACCTTGAACCCCACATTTCATCAAATGCGAAGTCACCTGGATTCATCTGGGGACACCGACCTCATCTTTAAGGAACACACTGCCAAGAAAACAAAGATGACCTGGTACCAGTTATCTCTACTAAAGAAGATAAAACAGTTCCTCCTAGAAGGCAACTTCATAACTGCTCTTCTTACTCTTGCATCTGACTATTGGCAAAGTCCTGCCCCATTGGCCTCCCAGACTCCACACTGCTCCCTTAAAGGAATTCTACCCGCTGCAGCAACTCTAATACATGGCCTGAAGAAGTATCAACACATCACCCCCATCCTAAAGGAACTCCATTGGGTCCCCTTACGGGCCTGTCCATCTTCAAAACGAGCTGCATTATTAACAAACCCGTCACGACGAGCAACCCTGCAATTCTGGCAAACAAGACCACTATCTCCAGTTGCATTCTGCACACCTGCAGCCAGGACGCCATCAGACTGACAGCAAAGAAATGTTAAAAAGAAAAAAACAAGGCAACAGGCCTTTCCGCCCTATGCACCCAGGATCTGGAACAACACGTCTTTATCCATCTGGACCGCCCAAACCCTGCTCCAATTTAGGAAACAGCTCAAGATGCTTCTTTTTAAAGAACACTACATCACAATGCAGTAACCGTACACTTATGCTCCCAGGACCCAGCAACCTCTCCAATCTATTGTTGACTGTATCTTTGCCTTTGTTCCTAATGGCGCTCTATTGCTTTTTGGCTTGATCCACTCTATACAATTGTCACATACAAAGTAACTGAAATCCTCTTGATGAATTTTACGGCTCCTATAGATGAGCGAGAGAGCAGGTTTTATGTCTGAGTATTTACTAATAGTTGATTAGATAAATAATTAAAGCTATCATTCTCTCTTCTTAAGAGTATTTATAATAAAATAGGGCACTTTCTGCAAAACAAAACAGTGGTACTAAGACCTTGTCTCTTAAGTCTGTGTATCAGTCACAAAAACAGGAAGAATAGGTTGTACCTTTGTCTCTGTTCTGTCTCTAGGTTACAAGAACATCTGGAGTTCAGAACCAAAATTCCACTGCAATTCCAAAAGATTCTAATTGCCATAAAAAGTAAATTCACTCACTGACGATATCCTTATTTGTATCCTATCCCCTTGTCTGGAATCTATATCAAGGTAATGTTCACAATTCTCCGTGCCAGCATGAAGTCTTATCCCATAACATGTTTCATATGGATGGCATTAATCTTTTTACCTTCATGTGGTTGTGGTATGTTTCATATTGCATATTTTTGCACCCTGGGTAAGTTCTCTGCGTTAGTAAAATAACGTCCAAATCCTATATTGAAAAGAGGACTCATGCCACTCATCTAAATTAATTCAGTAAAATCATATCATCACAACGCTTTACATTCTTTTCTGCAGGATCTTACCCATTTTATATTCCCACTTAAACTTATTTTCAATACGTGTCCTATTTCCTTTTAGAATGAACTTCAATATAGTGTTTTGATTGTCCTTGGGTCAGGATATGCGCTTTAAAAACTTATAAGCAATTATAAAACAAAGTAAAAGTAGAAATAAAACATGTGGAATTTTCTTTTTTACTATAAAGGTAGCTATGCTGTGCAAGATATGGATCAGTGACTGTGGGACTCTCTTGGGTTAGAAATATGTCTCAGGTGTGAAGAAAGGGCGTGCCAGAGTACGAGCAATGTCCATGGAAGGCTTGCTGACCACACTGAACTTTGTCGAAGCATGGCTTGAAAAACATGTTTTTAACCCGAGCGATGAGGCGATAGGGAACACAATTATGCTGAAGGAGGACACACTTTTAACCTCGTTCTACCCGTTGAGCTCTACACAGCACTTTAAACCAAATTCGTTCTGAGTCTGTAGCCAACGTAATGAGCGTACAGGTGCAGAAACATGA
>CAWUFW010025571.1:0-43183 GCA_963921515.1 Calotriton arnoldi
CATCAAACGACGTCAAAGTTATTAGCAAATCAAAAAATGCTTTTCCTATGGAAACTAGGTACTAACTATAACTACTTACTGGCGACCGCCAGTAGGTAATATATATATGTGTGTATATATTAGCTACTGGCGGTCGCCTGTAGGTAGTTATAGTTAGGACCTCGTTTCTATTCAAAAAGCGTTTTTTCTTTTGCCAATATCTTTGGTGCCAATTGACGAATCTTCGCGAAATTTTCAAAACTAATGGTTCACTCAGGTCAGCTCCTGTCTTGAAAGTTTCGGGGTGATTCGCCAAGCGAGGGGCCGAAAAAATAGGAAGGTCTCAAAACGCGTTTTCTCCATGTTAATTTCCATAGGAACTTTAGACAAAGCTACAGCCCGAACTGCTGAACGGAATTACACCAATTTTGGCAAAAAGGTAGGTCTTGGTCCAGAAAGCGTGCTTTTTAGGTCTCGCCTACGCAGCACGCATGCGCTACCTAGGAGAGACCTTTAGCTATCGGCACAGCTTTGGGGGCAAAAACGTGCATGCGTTGCATTGCTTGCAATGGCAACGCGTGCACGTCTGGCGATTCCCTTGCGGGAGCGCGCAGCGCCATATGGTGGCGCCATATGGTCACAATCATCGCGCCTTGCTGCACGCTCCCGCAAGGGAATCGCGCAGGCCCCCTCCCCCTGCTGCCACGCGCTTGTTTTCAAAGCCACTGCATTAACAGAAACGTTTCACTGGACACTCCATCGGTACTGTCTGCATTTCAAGCTCTCAAAAAGTAACAAAGGCGGCGGTCATATTTATTTTTCCTTGCCAACATCTTATGTACCAGAGGTGTTCAACTTAGGCACCGGAGGACCAGATCCATGCCAGGCATTCAGCATAATCACTGATATAGGTCTGCGAGATCTATTTAGATTCCATGTATGCAAACTCTAAGTAGCAAGCCTGAAAATATGGCATGGACCCGGCCATCCTTAGTTTATGCTGTACACAAGTATATACACAATACCAAATGGAAATGCAGTTCATCAAATCGACTTTCGTTAAAACAAAGAACATTTTCATGCCAGAAAACTTATTCCATGGCTTTTTTTGTCATGCACAAAGAAAGCGTTGCTTTAAACAAAATCCTAGTGTTGAATTGTTGGCATTCTTTCTTCCCCAGGAGGAGGGAATGCTTCAGCCCTTAGTAGTTTACTTCCCCCGGGCATGCAGAGCACAGGAGGGCACTGAAGCAAGCCGCATCAAGCTGCACATGTAAAGCGGAATAGCTGTGAACACGAGAAATATGGCACATGCCTTCACGCACGCGCCGTTCTTGACTAGCAATCATCTATTGACTATGAGCGATTATAAAACCCTTTTGATTTACTAACGACCCGCGTTGTGTTCACGCACTAATAGGTAATGTGCAGACTGAGGCTTCATGTTAGTCTAAGGGTAATTTAACTGCTACTTCCCCGCTGAAGTACTGTGCCACCCCGTTCAGCAGCATCAATACCGCGCAGCCCGTGTGCCACAGGACACAGCACATTTAACTTTACATCGGAACAGTGGCAGTGGGTGCTGGAGTTCTCAAAGCTGCATAAGGTCGACCCATTTCACTGAAATCAAGAGTGTATTCAACCCTTCTGAACAAACATTCATTCATAACATTTGTTTCTAAACATCGGAAAATTATTGGATTACTTACTGGTAATCTTTATTACTGTGATTCCACATTCTTCGTCCCATTACTTTCTATTTGCAATAGTGAAGCCCTGCTTCACTCCCGGCACCCCTTACAAGCACATCCATTTGCTTAATATAAGCAGCACCCCTTTCTCTATTAAACATGCTCCTATCTTTGACATATCCTGTTGGTATAAGCTTTGGAAACACTATTCTCCCAAAAGAAAAGGTGGGAACGTAACTAATGGGACAAAGAATGTGGAATCGATTTATTGAAGATTATCAGCAAGTAATCCAAACGTTACCTCCTCATCCCATTCCTCGATACCTTACTTACGATTTGGAGGAATACCAGAGCAGTGAAACAAAAGAGTAACAGTTGACAGAATTCACGCAAGACACATATTTAATAAAGCAAAATAGATGACTCAATCCAATTTACTGCAGCCACCACAGCATCACTCAGCACCACCACAGCATCACTCAGCACCACCACAGCATCACTCAGCACCAAGACAATATCACTCAGCACCACCACAGCATCACTCAGCGCAAAGACAATATCACTCAGCACCACCACAGCATCACTCAGCGCCAAGACAATATCACTCAGCACCACCACAGCATCACTCAGCACCACAGCAGTATCACTCAGCAAGACCTGAGTATCATTGAGCATCACCTCAGCATCGTCTCCGCAACAGTCACCACCACCACCACTACCACCTCAGCATCACTCAGCACCACCTCAGCCTGCTCTCGAAATCTGGCATCTGTTGATTCTCCCCTAGCGTCTGGCCGCTGCTAGTGTTATAATACAGGTACTAGTTCCCAACCTTCACCCTCCGATTGTTTATGCCCCCTCAAAAAAAAAGCTTTAACAAACAACCATTGCAATAGGCAGAAACAAGTTGCCAGCATTGCAAAAACAAAAGAAAACTGAGGAAATGTTTTATTGTAAATACTTTTTTAATATGGTCGTTCAGTTTTACATAATGCCTTCTTGGTCATATTTAAAGTAACAAAAATGCTTCTGACACTTTTTTATTATAACTTTTCAGCATGCTGCACAGCAGCCACACTTCTCTACAGCACAGCTTGAAGACATTGGCAAAGTCAATAGCTCTGGCTAAACACTTATAAGGCCCCAAAGGCGAGACCTATTGGCTATGCCAGTGCTTGTTTTTAAATGGTGTAAATCCGCTTGGGAGTTACTGAGAAATTCAAAAAATTAAAATATCGATATCTGAGGGACGAGGAGGATTCGCGCACCCTCCCGAGCATGAGCTTCATTCTGATTGGCTGCCAACACTCCAAACCAGAACGTGTTGGCAGCCATTTTGTGACTTGGTTGAACCGAGTCACATCAAAAAGGTAAAAAAAGGTTATAAATGAAGGAAAGAGGGCAGGGTAGAAACCCCCTAACCCCCTAGGGCTGGTCAGGGGGTCCCACAGGGACCCCCAGGGCCAAAAAAAGCATTTTTTTAAAAAACAATTGGCGGAAGTCATGCTGGGTGCGCGAATCCCGCTGAGAAAAAAAAAAAAAATGAAGCCATGCTTTGTTTTAATGAGCCCCCGGGTGGGCCAGGTCCCGGGGGTATTTGTTAATATTTATGCGGGGGCCCTGCGGATGCCCTTGCAGCCCCGGCGACCACCACCTCCCCAGGGCTATGTTGATAACATGGGGGGGCACGCAGTCCCCCCACAGCCCCAGGGACCGCCAGCTCCCAGGGGCTCAATTAATTATGGGGGAGCTTGTGGGTTCCCCCAAGCCCCGGGAACCACCACCTCCCCGGAGCTTTGATTAATAATGGGTGAGGGCCTCACAGGCCCCCCCAAGCCCCGGGGACCATTACCTCCCCGGGGCTTTCTTTATTACGAGCAGGGGCCTCACGGGCCCCTCCAAGCCCCGGGGGCCATCACCTCCCTGGGGCTATATTTTACGTTGGGAGGGGGGCCACCCAGCCCTCCTCCTGGAGCCCTCTATGGCCCTGGGGACTGCCACTCCCAGGGCCGGCTCCGGCAATGTCCCGGGGTGCCAACCCCTGGGACATTGCAGGTTGCAATGACAGGGCGGGACCACGGCTCCCGCCCTGTCATTGCAAACTATGCTTCGCTTCGCTTCGCTTTGTGGAAGCGAGAGCAGAAAACCTGCTCTCTCTTCCATGAAGCGAAGCAGATTGCTTTTGGACAAGGGGAGCTGCATGTCAGCAGCTCCCCTTGTCCAAAATCAATGCTGGCTCCCGCAGGAGGCGGGGAGCTGGCAGGGACAGCGGGGCCATTGGGGCTCCCCGCGGTCCCCAACGTGTAGCCAGGCCCCGGGGGATGGGGTCCCCGGGGCAAATAGTGGCCTAGGGAAGGGGAGCCACGCGGCCCCCCTCCTGTACTTTTTTTTAAAATAAAAAAGAGGCAATGCCCTCGGGATGGGGTCCCCGGGGCCATTATTGGCCTCAGAAGGGGGGCCAAACGGCCCCCCTCCAAAATAAGAAAAAAATAAATAAATGCTGGCCAGGCCCCGGGGCATGGGGTCCCCGGGGCCAATAGTGGCCCTGGGAAGGGGGTGCTACGTGGCCCCTCTCCTGTATTTTTAATACTGAATAATGAAAGTGGGGCTTTTTTTTCTTTCTATTTTGGAGTTGCAACCCCAACGCGGCTCTCAGCGCGGCCCCCCCCGTGTAATGTTGCGTTGGATTTGCGGATTCTCCTCAAATAAATAATTTAGTAGTATATAATTTAGAAGGAAGTGTTGCATTTGTGAAGTTGTTTTAAAGAGGTAGTGTGATTGAAGTTAATGATAAGATTAAAATTGATAGAGTTAGTAAAAATATATAAAATAAAAAATTAATTGTTAAAGTTGAAAAGTGTATTGTGTCGTAGTACATTGAATTCATGCTTTTGCAGATTCGCCACGGGTGCGGGAATCCACAACATTTAAAAAAAGAGTATGTATGTGTTAAAAAAATATAGATTCACTATTGTGTTATAGGGTGGCCCTTGTTTTTATTATGTGTTTTTTGTAGCTACATGTAAGTGCGGATGCACAGCTTTAGGTTGTTGAGAAAGTGTTAGAACTGGGGGGTCTCTAGTTGGCAGAGGTAGGTACCTTTGTCCAAATAGGGACCCTGGCTTCTAGTCAGGGTAAGGGGGATACACACTTTAGATAACCCCTGCTCACCCCCTTGGTAGCTTGGGACGAGCAGACAGGCTTATCCCAAAGGCAATGTGTAAAGTATTTGTACCAACACTCACAGTAACATAGTGAAAACACCACAAATGGACACTACACCAGTTTAGAAAAATAAAGTATCTTTACTAAACTTAAACAAGACCAAAACGATAAAAAATCCAACATACAGATACTCAGAAAAATGTCTTTTAAAAAGGTTGTTGCAAAAATAAGCTGTAGAAATCCAATAGCACCAACTGGGGCTATCACGACGTCAGGACAGTACAAAATCCAAAGTACGGCGCCGCCCGCGAGGATCGCGGCGTCGGGCGCGGAGTCACACAGACCCCCAACAACAGTACCTTGAAAAATGAAGTCGGTGACGATGCACGGCATCGGCGAAGAACGATGTCGTCTCCTGTGATGATGCGATGTCGGTGGTTCTTGCGAGTCACGCTCGGCGGTTATCGGCGCCGCGATAACAGGAGGCCGGCATTTGGCGAAGACACAAAGTCGATGCGAGCGCTGGCGTCGGTCACGGCCGATCGCTGCCGGTGTCGGCGGGCATCATAGGGCATCGGAGCTGCGGAGCAGGCCGGGCGCAGCGTCGTCACATCACGAGCGGCTCCCCGGGCCTCAATGCAGGTCGCGGTGTCACAGCGGCGGCATCGGAAAACAGATTTTCTTCCTCTTCTTACTCTTGTTCAGCTCCCAACAGCAGAAAGGCTTCACACACAGTTACAGGTCCTCCTGGCAGACTGGAACTCCCAGCAAGGAAGTTCAGGGAGGCTGGAGGTGAAGTCCTTTTGTGCCTGGAACTTCAGAAACAGGAGGCCAGCTCTACTCAGGCCCTTGGAGACTTTTCTTCAGAGGGGCACAGCACACAGCAAAGTCCTTCTTCAAGCAGGGGGACACAGCACACAGCAAGTCCCTTAGTCCTCTCCTCAGTGGAAACAGCAAACTGCAGGCCAACCCCAGACACACAGCAAGGGCAGTACTTCTCCTGACTCTCTTCAGCTGATCTTCTTTGGCAGGGATTCCTCTTGATCACGAAGTAGTCTAAAATTCAGGGGTTTCAGCTCTAGTATTTATACCCCAAAAGTCTTTGTTCTCTATGTGTGAGGGGTCCTGGACCCAGCCCAAACCAGTTCAGGGTGCATTCTGCCAGGGCACCTCTCCTTCCTTTGTGAGTGTGGGCCAGGGTCATCAGACACACCGCAGGAGGTGGAGCCAGCATTGTGGAAGGCAGGCACAGCCCTATTCAGACCCAGGTGCCACTCCTCCCACCACTCTACATGTAGATAGGTCTATCAGCCTAGTGCTGACTCACCCAGTCTCCTGCAGCCACCCCCAGCCCCTGTCACTCACAAACCAGACGGTCAATTCACAAACAGGCAGAGGCACACAGAAAGGTTGAACAAGAAAATAGCCACTTTCTAAAAGTGCTACTTCCAAACTTAGAATTTAAAACCATCTTCACTAAAAGATGTGTAATTAAATTCTGAGTTCAGGGGTACCAGATTCCAACTTTCTATCTTGCTGCTATGGGAAGATATGCAGGTAACCATGTTACACAGCATTCCCCATGTTATCCTATGGGCAAGATAGCCTTTCAATAGTGAAAAACGAAATTGGCAGTATTTCACTATCAGGACATGTTACCCACACTAGTACATGTCCTACCTTTCACATACACTGCACCCTGCCCAGGGGGGTACCTTGGGCCTACCATAGGGGTGTCCAATGTGTAAGAAAAGGGAAGGGTTAGGCCTGGCAAGTGTGTACACTGGCCAGGACAACATGGCAGTTCACAAACTGCGCACAGGCACTGCAGTGGCAGGCCTGAGACACCATCTTAGGGCTACTCCTGTGGGTGGCACAATCAGTGCTGCAGGCCCACTAGTAGCATTTGAATCACCAGCCCTGGCACACTTAGTGCACTTTACTAGGGACTTATTGGTAAAGCAAATATACCAATCATGGATAGCCAATCACAATAACAATTTAACCAGG
The DNA here is from genome assembly GCA_963921515.1 of Calotriton arnoldi. Taxonomy (NCBI): domain Eukaryota; kingdom Metazoa; phylum Chordata; class Amphibia; order Caudata; family Salamandridae; genus Calotriton; species Calotriton arnoldi. Next base: position 6,846 of record CAWUFW010025571.1, read on the forward strand.
GAGCACTTGCACTTTGGCACTGATCAGCAGTGGCAAAGTGCCCAAAGCATCTAAAGCAGCAAAAACGAATTCCAGCACAGTGTCACAAATACAGGAGGTAGAGGCAAAAAGTCAGGGGAAATCACGCCAAGGTTGCCTGGTCTAACAGAAAGACTCTATTTCCTTGATCTATGAAGTGTACTCCATCACTTCTGTAGATGTCATCCCTATCAAAATGTAGATTGTTGTTATATATGGAGCCCATCCTATGGTCTCTGAGGTAAGAAGAAACAGCTTTATTGACATTCTTCCTAGCTTTCTCAATCTGTAGACAGAATTGATTTGACCACTTCCATTTCTGTCTTTGGCATATATTAGAGTATACAAAGACAGTTTGAGGCAAAAGCAACATCAATTGTGCAAAGGTGTCCTTCATTAGCATTTCCATACCTACCCCAGTCAATGTGCCTAGGTCATTGCCACCACAGTGCACAATCATGAGGTCAGGGGGTTGGAGATGCAAAAAGGTTTTAACCAAAGGCATCAATTGGTGCCACTTTAATCCTCTCTGTGCAATCCATTTAATATCCACATTTTGCAAAGCTAGGTCTTTGTCAATTCCTCTACGTTCAGCATACCTTTTGCACCAGAAAACAGAGCTGTGCCCAACAATCCATACTGTAAGCATCTTGAAGGGATGGCTGGAAGTAATGAAAAGATATCTGTAGCTGAGGTAGTCAGTTGGTAGGATGAGAGGTATTTAAAATGGTGGACAAGATATTGTTTTTTAAAAAGTAGATCATTGATTGGCTGTTTATGAACATTGTACACTCAAAAACAGGGTGCATATTATTTTCTTTAAAAAGCATGTTTCTTATTGGTTATTAAAAAATGTTTGAAAGGTACAGTAGATAGGAAAAGGTAACATTTTGTAAAAGTCAACCACACGGTGGTGGCTGGTGACATTTAAAAGTGGTGGGCGCAAAATTTGGGCATGAATTTTACTGACATAAGAGGATTTTCGGAGGAGGGTTCCCCCCAAGAATTTTTTAAAAAGAGTGGCAAGTAATGCATTTAAAGTAAATTATGAATTTAATGAGAGAACAACAAGTTATACAACCCTGACTCCTATCACCTCTACTCTTCCACAGACAGTTCTCCCAGTGGACCTCCATCTTAGCATAGAGAAGCCTTTGCTGTTCCTGTACTGGAACTCTCACACAGATCTGTCAATGTGCCTCAGTCCTTTCAGGCAGTACCTCGCATATTCCAGTAAAGAGATTTTTGCACAGCTTGACCAATGACCCCTGATTTTAACTTGCACCACCCCTTATGTTGCAGTACTTGGACCCACACACAGTTCCGCCAATGTATATCAATCTTGGCCAGTAGCAACCTCTGTTCTTCTAGTACAGGGGAAAGTACTACACACAGCTCAGCAATGCCCTCCTGCCCTGACAAGTGCAGCATGGTTCAGCATGCTCATCAGCACAAGAGGGGTAAGAGGTTCCCTTACCAAAGTAGCTGGGGAGAACTGGCCCAGTGAAGGATAGGTGACCTGACCCTTGTGTAAGAAGAAGTAGGTGTGCCACTAGGGGCACAGGTGAGGGTTTAGGGTTGTGTCTCCCCTCGTGGCTCAGACCTTCTATGGTGTAAGGGGATGCAGGGGGCCTGCCCTCGTATCTGCAAAGCAATTGGAGAAAGCAATCTTGCAACCCCTGGTTACTGCAGCTCGTCTTTGCTATATCAACACTGAGGCCACACACTCCCTTCTCTGACATCTGTGTGAAAATCCACTCTTCTCAATCACAAAAAAATGGTTTTGCTGCCTTTATATTTTCTGGTTGCATGGACACTATTCCAATATTACTAGTAGCCAGTAAAATAATTTTGGGAATGAGCTGCAGTGCATCCAGGACCAGTTTAGCAGGCCCCACAGAACCTCAGGTAAGGCATGGGGGTGCATGTAATACAGGTGATAGTTTCCTCTGTCAACTTGTGCCAATATCTCAAACCACCTTCCCCTTCCACAGAAGCCCTAGTAAACATTTAACACCTTGTGGTAAATGTGTTCAGTAAACCAATCATAATGGAGAATACTCTTTGGAATTCATGTGCTGAATTTCACCTGGTAAATCCCAGTCTGCACCATTATTACCCATTCATGAACTTGTAACTGCATGCTGCTAGTGAGGTGTTAAAGCACGGTACTAACAAAAATGGGATGGAATTTGCACTCCACCAGTGCCGTGCAGCTCTTAATTGGGACCATAAATGTAAATATTAGGCCTCTCGGGCACATCCTTGTCTGGAGTCTCTGTTACGGGCCTGAATTAATAGTTTACAAACAGAAGAATCTCTAGAATCTGGGGCATTGCAATAATACGTGCAGCAGAGACAGTGACAGCGGGGTTCGGGCTGTGATTGACCCACTACACCCATATGATTACTTTCATTGCCCCCGCCGTATTAAGGGTAGGTGGTCCATTTTGTTTGTTTGCTACAGGACATTTAATATTCATGTGTGCCACTCAGAGGGTGAAAATCAAGTGATCATATATTGGACAGCAGGGATGCAGAATAATACATACCAGAACAAACGGGAGCCTGCAGTCACTGTCTACAGATTTTTTGCAAGCAGCAGTGTACATAGAAGCCTGCTGCTGGCTGCTGACGGGATAACTTCATCTTCTACGCGCCTTTCTGACTCTCCGGACTCCAGAGCTAAAATGGTGTCCGGCAGCTCCAGCATTACCTCGCGCAGGGGCAGACACCAGAAATCGAGTCTGCACAGTGTGTCTTAAGTCATGATGACAAACTGTGCAGCCTCACTATCTTGCCTTCTTGCACTCAAGCACCTACGATTTAAGAAAGGGTGGGATCACAATGCTTTCCACTCCCTGATTGACGTGGAGGGTTAGCACAACAGGGCTTGAGTCGAAAACGCCCAGGGCTAACTTTACCTCCACGTCATCAGGGGGTGAGGACTGGCCCTTGATGTTCAGTCTTTGCCGAGCTGATGACCTCACAGGCCTCAGGGCTGTGAGATTGTCAGCCCAGCAAATACTCTAGCCTAGGGGAGCAAGTAGGGAAAGCGAAGCGCCGGCCTGTGACGTGTCACGCTGCACACACTAGTTTCAGCCTCACAGACAGGAATAACAGTGAGTCCAGTCATGAGTGACAGACAGTGCTCCTATGATTACTTTTATTTTTACGGGGAATTTAAAGGGGGCGTAGCCCCAACGCCCTCCTGCAGAAACCGCTGCTGTAACCACACCTGCTGTTTGCATTTGTAACCTTGTGTGCTGAAATTGAAAATATGGTTAACTTGTGACCTGCCTGTTCAGTTGAATGTTGCAGAAACTGTTACTATGGAAACTGGGATTAAGCAGAATGGGGGAAGGGTTGAATCTTAACTGTGGTTTTAAAATATGGAATTGTAATTTATATATAAGTGATTTGTCATTAAAGTAAGATTTCCCAAGTCAATATTGTGTTTGGAAGTGGTGTGTTCTTAAAAAATAGTGCTCTTATTATTAGTAATATATTTTTGAACTCCCGTATGGATTTGCGGCTCCTTCGCGATGGTGCACGGTGGAGTCGCGACTCTAGAAAATTCCAGAACCAGTTTGGGCACTTTTAGAAGTCAGTTGGTAAGGGTTAATATGTCTAACCAATAGAAATGTGTTTTACAATTTGAAATTATGTAGGGAGTAAAGTGATTTGTTACTTACATTAATTTGTATGGAGAAAGAGAGGGAAAGTATGCCATTACTGGTTTTACCTTGTTGAGAGTGGTGCATTACATTGATTGTGTGCATAAGAAAATCTTTTATGAGTTTCTGATATTTTATATTCTTCAAGTCTATTTGGAAGGTGAGTTATAAATTTGTGAGGTGTATTATGTATTAGCTTTATTTTTTATTTTTAAAAATTATTGAAGAACTGTGATGTTTGAAATATATTATTAAATGTAGAGATGTGTATTGTAGTTTGTTTTATTGTACTTAAATGTTGTTTGAAATAGATTGTGTATAGTAAAATATGTATATTGGAAGATGGATTAGTGAGTATGGTAGTTTGTTTTAGTGTGTGGAAATGTACAATTGTAGCATACCGCATAATATGTGGCGTTGTTTTCAAATTGGAAGAGCAGTTTGTCAAGTTTTAAGGTGTGCATGGACTTGTGACTGAAGTATGTCTCTATTTGTATATGTATTTTCATATGTCTTATACTTTTGAAGGTGCATGATGTATAGCAAAGAGGTGTTATTGCTTTGTATGTGGTAGGCTCAAGGCTGTGAGTAGTAGTAGAATGGTGAAGATGCAGCACAAAAGTGTGGTTTAAAAGGTGTTGACATAAGGTATTAGTGATTAGGCTACTTTTTATAAGTCTCTAGAGAGGTACAGTTGAAATATGCCACATACATTTTGGTGTTTGCTTGAAATTGGAAGTGTGTTCTGTGAAATTTTCATGTGTGCATAGTGTCGTGATTGAAGAAAGTCTCTACTAGGAGATATATTCTGATATGTGTTATGTATCTGAAGATGCTAGATGTATAAAACACATGTATGCATCTATTTGTATATTTCTTTTATATATGATCCTCTAGTAATAGGTACAGACATATGCATGCATGCTTTCAGGAATATGGTGAGACTTACAACAGAGACATGTGAAGGGTTTCTGCTTTGTATTTCTCTAGGTGTAACATTCTAAGTAGTTGTAGAATGGTAAAGCTGTAGCACAAAAGTGAGGTTTATGACATGTTTGAAGAGAGATTAGTTATTAGACTAATTTGTATGAGTGTGTAGAAAGCTACACTTCAAATATACCACATCATTTTCAGTGTCTGTTTGATATTTGTAGTATAGTCTGTGAAGTTTTAAGCTCTGGATGGTGTTGTGGCTGAGGTATGTCTCTACATGCACATGTGTTATGGTACGTGGTATGCGTCTGAAGATGATAGACGTATAAAACACAGGTATACATCTATCTGTAGAATTCTTTTATATATGATGCTGGTAGCAAAAGGTATAGATATATGCATGCATGCTTTCAGGAATATGGTGAGACTTACAGCAGAGACATGTGACGGGTTGCTAGTTTATATTTGTCTAGGTCCAATACAATAAGTAGTGGGAGAATGGTGAAGCTACAGCTCAAAGGTGTGGTTTAAAACATGTTGGCAGATGAATTACTGATTAGGCTATATTGCATGAGTCTGTTGAAAGGTATGGTTGAAATATATCACATGATGTTAGGTGTCTATTTGAAATGAGAAGTGCAGCTTATTTAGTTTTAAGATCTGCATGGTTTTGTGACTGAGTTATGTCTGTACTTGCACATGTATTTTCATATGTGTTATGCATGTGAAGATGCTGGATTTATAAAATACAGGTATATATCTATTTGTATGTTTCTTTTATATATGATGATACTAGGAAAAGGTACAGCTATATGCATACATGCTTTTAGAAATATGGGGATACTTTCAACAAAGACAAGTGAACGGTTGCTGCTTTGCTGTTAGCTATGCTAAATTTCTGATTAGTAGTAGAATAGTAAAGCAGCAGCAGTAGAAAAGTGATGTTTAAGATATGTTGGGAGAGGAATTAGTGATTATGGTACTTTATAAGAGTCTGTGTAAAACTTCACTTGAACTATGCTGCATAAATCTAGGTGTGTGTTAGAAATGTTAAGTGTAGTTTGTGAAGTTTTAAGGCCTTTATTGTCTTGTGAGTGTGGTTATGTTTCTAGTTGCACATGTATTCTGATATGTGTTATGCTTTTGAAAATAGGTACAGATACAAGCATGCATGCTTTTAGGACTATGGTTAGAGTTATGGTAGAGACATGTGATAGATTGCTGCTTTATATTTGGCTAGGCCCAACAGTCTGAGTATTCATAGAATGGTGAAGCTGAAGCACAAAAGTGAGTTTTAAGTCATGTTGGCAGAGGGATTAGTGATTAGGCTACTTTCTATGAGTCTGGGGAAATGTACACTTGAAGTACACCATACAAATGTAGGTGTCTCTTTCAAATGTGAAGTGCAGTCTGTCAAGTTTTAAGTTTAAGATCTGAATGGTCTTGGTATTGATGTATGTCTGTACTTGCACATGTATTTTCATATGTGCTATGCATCTGAAGATTTTAGACGTATAAAATAAAGGTATACATCTATTTGTTTATTTCTTTTATATATGATGTTGATTTCTAAAGGTAGACAGATATGCATGCATGCTTTCAGGAATATGGTGAGACTTATAGCTGAGTCATGTAATAAACTGCTGCTTTATATTTGGCTAGGCCCAACATCCTAAGTAGTTGCAGAATGGTGAAGCTGCAGCACAAAAGTGAGTTTTAAGACATGTTAAGAAACATATTAGTGATTATACTAGTTTGTATGAGTATGTGAAAAGGTATATTTAAAGTATGACGCATACATGTAGCTGTCCATTTGAAATGTGAAGTGCAGTTTCTCAAGTTTTAAGGTGTGCATGTTCTTGTGATTGGTGTATGTCTCTACTTGCATATGTATTCTCATATGTGTTATGCATCTGAAGATGCTAGACGTATAAAAGAGAGATATATCTCTATTTGTATGCTTCTATTATATATGGTAGTACTAGTAAAAGGTACAGATACGTGCATACATGCTTTCAGGAATATGGTGAGATTTATAACAGACTCATGTGAAGGTTTGATGCTTTATATTTGGGTAGCCCCAACACCCTGAGTAATTACAGTATGGTGAAGCTATAGTACAACAGTGTTCACCATGTCATAAACCTCTCTTGTGCTGCAATTTCACTGTTCTGCTACTACTCAGGATATTGGGTGTAGTCAAATATAAAGCAGCAACCCATCACATGTCTCAGCTGTAAGTCTCTAATCACCCAGCCACTACCCATGCACTTATATTATCAACCAGGCACTACCCTTGCACTCCTCCATTCACGCAGGCACTACCCTTGTACTCAGGCAATCATCCAGGCACTACGCCTGCACTCGTGCAATCACCCAGGCATTACCCCTGCACTCATGCAAGCACCTAGACATTACTCATGCACTCTTCCAATTACCCAGACGTTACTCATGCATTCCTCCAATTACCCAGACATTACCCCTGCACTCATGCAATCACCTAGGCATTACCCATGCACTCCTGCAATGACCCAGACATTACCCATACAATTATATAATCACCCAGGGACTACCCTTGCACTCATGCAATCACCCAGGCTCTACCTATGCACTCATAGAATAACCCAGGCACTACTCTTACACTGCTCCTATCACCCAGGCACTATCGATGCAATTCTCCAATCACCCAGCCAGTACCCATGCAGTTATAAATTCACCCAGGCACTACTTATGCACTCCTCCAATCGCCCAGACACTACCACTACACTCATGCAACCACCCAGTTATTACTCCTGCCCTCATGCAATCACCTAAGAATTACCCATGCACTCCTTCAATCACTCAGGCAGTACCCATGCACTTATATAATCAACCAGGCACTACCTTTGCACTCCTTCAAACACCCAGGCACTACCCTTGTACTCATGCAATCACCCAGGCACTGCCCCTGCACTCATACAATCACCCTGATATTACTCATGCACTCCTGCAAAAACTCACACATTACCCCTGCACTCATGCAATCACCCAGGCATTACCCAAGCACTCCTTCAATCACCCAGCCACTACCCATACACTTATATAATCACCCAGGTACTACCCTTGCACTCCTCCAATCACTCATGCAATTACCCAACCAGTACCAATACACTTATAAAATCACTCAGGCACTAACTATGCACTCATGCAATCACCCAGGCAGTACTGCTGCACTCATGCAATCACCCAGGTACTACCTATGCACTCATGTAATAACCCAGCCTATACCCTTGCACTCATGCAATCACCCAGGCACTAGCTATGCACTCCTACGATAACCCAGGCACTGCTCTTGCACTGTTTCCATGCAGTCCTCCAATCACCCAGGCAGTACCCATGCACTTATAAAATCACTCAGGCACTACCTATGGACTCATGCAATCACCCAGGTACTACTGATGCATTCCTCTATGCACCCAGTCATTACCCATGCACTCCTTCAATCACTCAGGCAGTACCCATACACTTATAAAATCACCCAGGCACTACCTATGCACTCCTCTAATCACCCAGGCACTACCCCTGCACTTATACAATCAACCAGGCACTACCCCGGCACTTATATAATCAACCAGGCACTACCCTTGCACTCCTCCAATCACCCAGGCACTGCCCTTGTACTCATGCAATCACCCAGACACTACCTAAGCAGTTATGCGATAACCCAGGCAGTACCCTTGCACTCCTCCAATCACCCAAGCACTATCCATGCACTCCTCCAATCACCCAAACATTACCCCTGCAGTCATGCAATCACCTATGCATTAGCTATGCACTCCTCCAATGACCCAGACATTACACCTGCACTAATGCAATCACCCATGCATTAGCTATGCACTCCTCCAATCACCCAGACACTACGCTTGCACTCCTCCAATCACCCAGGCAGTATCCATGCACTCTTTCAATCACCCAGACATTACCCCTGCACACATGCCATCATCAAGGATTACTCATGCACTGCTTCAAACACTCAGGCAGTACCCATGCACTCCTCCAATCACCCACACATTATCCCTGCACTCATGCAATCACCCAGGCATTACCCAAGCACTCTTTCAATCCCCCAGCCACTACCCATAAACTTATATAATCACCCAGGCACTAGCCTTGCACTCCTTTTATCACCCAGGCACTACCCCTGTGCTCATGCAACCACCCAGACATTACTCCGGCACTCATGCAATCACCCAGACATTATACATGCACTCCTCCAAATACCCAGACATTATCCCTGCACTCATGCAATCACCTAGGCATTACCCATGCAGTCCTTTAATCACTCAGGCAGTACCTATGCACTTTTAAAATCACCCAGGCACTACCTATGCACTGCTCTAATCACCCAGGCACTACCACTACACTCATGCAACCATCCAGATGTTACCTATGCATTCCTCCAACCACCCAGTCAGTACTGATACATTTATAAAATCACCCAGGCACTACCTATGCACTCATACAATCACCCAGGCAGTACCCCTGCACTCATGCAATCACCCAGGCACTACCTATGCACTCATGCAATAACCCAAGCACTACCCTTGCACTCCTCCAATCACCCAAGCACTATCCATGCACTGAGCAGAACATGTTCATATTAATAAGGAATGTCCACAAGAGTAATGATGTGCTCCAATTCTTCTTTTCTTTATCCCTTTTAAACAACCGCCAATTAAACTTCTAGTCTGCCAACACGTGTTTCGTCTTAATGTGGAATAATCACAGACTTCTTCAGGGCAAACTAACAAAGTCATAGACACTATCTACAGTGTATACGAAGAGAAATGGTACTCGAAAGCATCATCAGTGTCAACTCCTCAATTTCTCATGGCAGAAACACAACCAGACGATCAATATAGTATTGGATTATAAGTTTCAAGGATATAATACCAGTGTCCAAGGAAAGCCTTAGGACTTGTAGTAACGGACGGAGAGTACTCCATGCACACGGCGTCTTCATGCCATGAGAAATTGAGGAGTTGACACTGATGATGCTTTCGAGTACCATTTCTCTTCGTATACACTGTAGATAGTGTCTATGACTTTCTTAGTTTGCCCTGAAGAAGTCTGTGGTTATTCCACATTAAGACGAAACACGTGTTGGCTGGCTAGAAGTTGAATTGGTGGTTGTTTTAAAGGAACAAAGAAAAGAAGAATTGGAGCACATCATTACTCTTGTGGACATTCCTTATTAATATGAACATTTTCTGCTCAGGATATTGACTATCATTGGAATTTGTATGTGGACTGTTAGTCTGCAAAATTGGTGATGGTGGATGGCCATCATCTATATCCTTGGAGCAGTTTGATATAGGTATTTACTTTTGGCAACTTAGCGCAAATTTTGTTTTCCAACCATCCGTTTTTCTGTATTGCCACTATCCATGCACTCCTCCAATCACCCAGACATTACCCTTGCACTCATGCAATCACCCATGCATTAGCTATGCACTCCTCCAATCATCCAGACACTATCCTTACACTTCTCCAATTACCCAGGCAGTATCCATGCAGTCCTCCAATCACCCAGGCAGTAGGTATACACTTATAAAATCACCCAGGCACTACCTATGCACTCATGCAATCACCCAGGCACTACTGATGCACTCCTCCATGCACATAGGCATTACCCATGTACTCCTTCAATCACTCATGCAGTACCCATGCACTTATAAAATCACCCAGGCACTATCTATGCACTCCTCTAATCACCCAGGCACTACCCCTGCACTCATGCAATAACCTAGGTATTACCCATGCAGTCCTTCAATCACTCAGGCAGTACCCATGCACTTATAAAATCACCCAGGCACTACCTATGCACTCCTCTAATCACCCAGGCACTACCCCTGCACTTATATAATCATCCAGGCACTACCCTTGCACTCCTCCAATCACCCAGACACTACCCTTGTACTCATGCAATCACCCAGACACTACCTATGCAGCCATGCAATAACCCAGGCAGTACCCTTGCACTCCTCCAATCACCCAAGCACTATCCATTCACTCCTCCAATCACCCAGACATTACCCCTGCAGTTATACAATCACCCATGCATTAGCTATGCACTCCTCCAATCACCCAGACACTATCCTTGCATTTCTCCAATCACCCAGGCAGTATCCATGCAGTTCTCCAATCACCCAGGCAGTACCTGTGCACTTATGATATCACCCAAGCACTACCAGTGCACTCATGAAATCACCCATGCCCTACTGATGCACTCCTCCATGCACCTAGGCATTACCCATGCACTCCTTCAATCACTCAGGCAGCTCTCATGCACTTATACAATCACCCAGGCTCTATCTATGCACTCCTCTAATTACCCAGGCACTACCCCTGCACTCATGCAATCACCCAGGCATTACCTATGCATTCCTCCAATCACCCAGCCAGTACCCATACACTTATAAAATCAAACAGGCACTGCCTATGCACTCTTGCAATCACCCATGCAGTCCCCCTGCACTCATTCAATCACCCAGGCAGTACCTATGCATTCATGCACTAACCCAAGCACTACCCTTGCACTCCTCCAGTCACCCAAGCAATATCTATGCACTCCTTCAATCACCTAGACATTACCCTTGCACTCATGCAATCACCCATACATTGGCTATGCACTCCTCCAATCACCCAGACACTATCCTTGCACTTTTCCAATCACCCAGGTAGTATCCATGCAGTCCTCCAATCACCCAGGCAGTACCCATGCACTTATAAAAATCACCCAGGCACTACCTATGCACTCATGCAATCACCCAGACACTACTGATGCACACCTCCATGCACCTAGGCACCTTATTAACATTGGTGGTTTTTAATAGCAACCACAATGGCATCCACCGATTGTTCACCATAGCATAGTACTTTCTTGCACTTCACACAACGCTGCTCCACTCCAGCAAATTCAGGAATAATATGAGGTCTGGTAGTAGTTGAAGAACCAGATGATGGGCTTGGGCCTGCACCTTCATCCTGAGTTGCCTGTCGTTGTAGGTCTCGACGCTGTTGTTCTCTCGCGAGACGCCATGGACGCATGGTTTGAAGATGTTTCAGCATCAAAGAGGTGCTGCATGAAAAATGTTTATCCGATCCACGTGACAGGACCTTATCGCAAACTGAGCACGTAACTTACGTGAATTCACTTTCTTCTCCCCAGCTGGAATAGAGAAGATTGCCCATACAATGCTTTCATACCTTATTTTCACAGGTTCTTCTAACTCTTCTTCTTCTTCTGGTGGAGAGAAAAACACAAGAGCTGTGTCTCTGTAGATGCAGTTGAAAGAATGAAAAAATTGGGTAGGGTCCTGCAAGTTCTAGAATCAAAACCTTCTTAACCAATGAAATGGTTTCTTTTGAAGTCACATGGGATTCGCGCATTGGGCATGCAAGCAGCGCGCACCCGATGCGCACCCGACGCTATTCCCGAAAACTATATTTAGCAATAATATATCTTTATTCCAGTTACAAATATGTGATATTTACAATTATGTAAAACAATCTCTTGGTATTGTATATATAATAAAGTTATATACATATACTTTTAAAACAAAAAAATGTACGGTGGATTCGCGCACTTGGCGCAACCCCCGGAAATACGTACGTGACATTGCTCGGGGCTGAGAACGGCGCACCCATCGCATACCGTACACGTATCGTACACAACTTAACTAATATGGCGGCAAAATTCTTGGATTCGCGCACCCACCGTGACTGGTACACGATCGGTACGCGAATTCACTTAAAAAACAAAAAATGTAAATGCATATTTTAGAAAGGAGAAAACATCACATTATTTTTTTAAAAGTTTAAAAATTTAGAAAGAGCATTTTTTGGACATTATAGCTAGAAATTAGAATTTAAAAAACCTTTGAAGTTAACTGAAAAAACCATAGGTTCCAGAGATGGTATAGTTAGAAATTAGCATTTAAAAAACCATTGAAATTCACTGAAAAAACCATAGGTTTCAGGGACGTTAAAGTTAGTAATTAGCATTTAAAAAACCTTTGAAATTTACTCAAAAAACCATAGGTTTCAGGGACGTTATAGTTAGAAATGAACATTTAAACAACCTTAGAAATTCACTGAAAAACCCATAGGTTTCAGGGATGTTATAGTTAGAAATTAGCATTTGAAAAACCTTTGAAATTTACTCAAAAAACCATAGGTTTCAGGGACGTTATAGTTAGAAATGAACATTTAAACAACCTTAGAAATTCACTGAAAAAACCACAGATTTCAGGGACGTTATAGTTAGTTGGATATTTCACTCGTACAAAACCAGACAAATTTGGCCGTTATAGTTAGTTGAGCTAACTATAACTCGCGACACTGAAGGAGGTCGTGCCCGCCGCTTAGGCTGTGTATCCCCTGACTTGAGTGCTGTGGCTGCACGGCCTGGCGGAGGGAGTGCTGGGACTGAACCATCAGCACCATGGATAGGCAACAGAGTTGGCCAACATTGATAACCCCATGCCCCCTCCTGCAATTGAGGTAGGACAGGGGCCCGCACACCTTCCCATGATGACATTAAGGGGAGAGGAGTGAGATACCAATGCATGCCCACCACAGGCCTCCAAAGCAATTTGAAATACTGCGGGCAGTTAACACTGTGAGAATAACTAGGGAATCTGAATTGCATATCCCAGAGACTGATGGCCCTTACATTGACCACATCACAGTGCAATACCTGCATGAAAATATATCTCAGCATTCCATGGGCTGACTAAACTGCCACTCATGATCTGCAACAACATATGCTGGTAAACTACAATCATACATTATTGAGTACCTCCAGAGGGAGATCACTTTGGAAAGGGAGCGGCAAGCCTCCTCTGGACTGATGACTGGCTCATTTACCCCCTTGCAACTCATGGGCTGTGTAGGATAAATCGTATACACCCCCTACATGATCTTGGCTATCCCTAAAAGGCCTGCAAATCACTACTACTGGCCAGTTGCACAGCATGCAGCACTGCACCCTGCCTCTCTCACCTTCTATGACCTTGAATCACACTAGCAAATGTCTACTCACAAAGGGGACCTCAGTCAAGAAAGACTACCAATTGAATCTAAAACGGCCGCCTGCTGTCAGCAGACATACGCGACTCCAGAACATACCATAGTGACAGATCCACCTGCAGAAATCAATGCTTCTACTTGCGATGCAGGGAAGATTGGCCAAGATCAATGGGAAGATCGATGCGCTTAGGTTGTGCTTAGACTCAATGAAGGAAACCCTAAAGGGACACGACCATTGGCTAACGGCAGTGAACACTAGATAACTGATGCCGAATACACCCTACATACAGTAACGGAGGACAGTAGACATGGCAATTGGACTTCAAGTGGTTAAAAGGAAAAATGAAGATTTAGAGGCAAGATCTCGGAGATGTAACATCTATATTCTGGAACTTCCGGACACAACGGAGATGAGGAAACTGGAAGAGTATGTAGAACAATTACTGGTGGCCATATTTGGCTGCGATATCTGCCTAATTTGTGCTGGAAAAATCCCACCCCACCTTGGAACTGTGACTGATCGCAGGAGCACCTCCACTTTCAATCGTGACTAAGTTACTTAACTATAGGGACTGAGATAACATACTTGCCCTAGCCAGAGACCAAATGGAAATTACGCATGAAGGTAACAAGATGTCCTTCTAACCAAATCATACCCAGGTGGTGCAGGACGCCTATTGGAAATGTACGCCTGTGAAGAAGAAGCTGCAGAAAATGAACATTAAATGCACAATGTTGTACCCCGCACAACTGCAATTCTATTACAATGGGAAACCTCATATCTTCTCGGATCATCAGGCTGCACTCACTTCCTAAAAACACAAGAAAGACAGAGACACAGCTGATACTCAAGTGGAACTGTCTGAAATGAAGGCCTCAGCAATATGGAATGATGCATTCATTGCGGTGAACATCGCATGCTTATTTTTGGATTGTGACAAGGGGAGCTGCCTGGGTGGACCTGTACTCACATCAGGACATACAAAGCTGCCCATCATGATTTGGGCTCCCTGTAGGGGTGGCACATGACCCACGAAGAGGGACAAGCCATACTGGAACCTGTTCTTGATTTTCTATACAATGCATGCAGTAGCTTGTACAGTTTTCTACTACCCACCCCCAGGCACTGTGTTTGAGGGAAATATGGAAATTTGGTATGGAGGAAGGGGGCGGGAGTTTATTGCTGACCATATAGGAATCGGTATGGGAGGGGGGAGGCATGGGGTGTTAACTGGTTAAAACACCTGCATGGATGTATGAGTGACCGCTATGCATACTATACAGCCCTGCAAAGAGCTCAGCCTAATTCATACTGCCACTGCTATAGAGACTGACCGCAGTACCCCTCTGGTGAAATGCATGACATGGAACGTATGGGGGCTAAACAACCTCAGAAAAATACACCTATTCCACAGGACACTTGATCAATATCCTCCTACTGCAAGAAACCCATCTTTTACCCCACAGAAGCCAACATGTGGGTAAACAATGGAGCTCCTATAGATTCTTTGTTACATACGCAACGTCCTCTAGAGTGGTCGGCACATTTATTAGATAATACCAATGATTTCGCCCCCTTTATGTGGTGTCTGATCCAGAGGGGCGATACCTGTCAGTTCAGGGGCTGCTACAGCAAACACATCTTACTATCATTAGCACCTATGGACCCAATCACAATGATACCAGGTTTTACCTTGCGGTCATATCACAATGCCTCTGCCTTCAACCGGGTACAATATAATGGGGAGGGGAATTCAACTTAACACTACACGACACATTAGGCAGCTCGAACACTAGGCCTCAACAACATGGTAGTGCCTGAACGGCACTACTAAATATAATGCAGATTCATGATCTTGTCGATATCTGGAGAACACATGCTGACACCAAACGAGAATACATGTTTTGCTATGTGGTCCTTGGCTCAGCCTACAGACAGGACTTACAGCTGGGGACCAAAGATGTACTGGGGTGAACAGTGACACATGATGCCATCAATATGCCCTGAACACTATCAAACCACTCCCCTGTGATAATTACACTGCACTCGCCAGAGACAGACGGAACACGATTATGGCACTTACAACCTACCATGCTCCTTGATAAGGTATTTAGAGAGGAAGTCAAACAGGCCATATTGACGTACTTTGACACGAGCAAGAACTAAGTGCAGGGATGTGGAACCGTGTGGGAGGCCTTTAAAGCATAATTCGGGAGGATGAGTATATCAAAGGGAAGGCATTTTAAAATCGGATAGAGGTACTCTTACTCATATAGAAGACTGCCTGAAACAGCTAGATCCCCGATATAATGCAGATCAGGAGCCTCATACACGCAGGTGGATCCAATTGAAGCTGTGTGAGTTTTACAATGAGGTAGATAGACAGTTAAAATGTTTGCTACCCTGGAATGCTACCATGAGTGATAGCCAGTTGTTAGGCTTATTGCAAGCATTCCTCACATCACCTTTTGTGTGTTTTATGTACCTCCCTAAGTGGCAAGGGCATGCCCAGGCATGGGTCCGTGCTCATTGTGCCACTGGAACCAAGGTACACCCAACTCAAGAGCCTCAATCAAGGTGAAACCACTCTTGGGTTGCTTGTGGTACAGAGAGGACCTGGCCTGGCAGTTTGGACTGGATTGTTTTTATAGAGGAGGGTCAAATCTGATTTGCATATGACTGGATCCAACCTGAGGTAGCATGGCGGGCAAAAAAATGAAGGATTGTTATGCTACCCTGAGCGATTGCCAGTGCTTAGGCTTATTACAAGCACTTCTCCCATCAACCTTTGTGTGTTTGACATAGTAGATCAGGACCTAAGCATGATGTGAGGCTGATCGTGATGGAGCACAGGACGGGTGCAACAAGTACATTGGTCGTTGGGAGTGGACTTTGGGAATCATTGATGTGGACTTACAGCTAACACTAAAATGCAAGTTTGAAGCAGGCCCTGTGTGCACATCAAGCCAGGAGAAAGATGTCTGGAAAGACAAAAGCAGGGTTTTACTGCAATCAGAGAGGGGATACGCAACAATAGTCCTGGCATCCTGTTTGTTCACCTTAAAGGGTGCAGAAGTTTTACATGAGACCCAGACATTTCTGCTCCACGAACCATTCACGCTAAGGTCCAGTCGTCAGCGGGATCCTGCTGTGTGATTGAGCAGCGCGGATATGTCTGAGTCCTACCTTCTGAAGGGGCACTGGCATGACGGATTGAGGCCCACTGCTCCACAGCAAGGGGGACCGTTGTCACCATTTACACCAGTGCAATCTCTCTCCACAAGGGAGCTGCATACTCCGTCACACACCAGACCTCCTCTTTGTATGTTAGGATAGGATAGGATACAATTTATAAAGCACACCTATACCCGGGGGTGTCAAGGCGCTAGGCAGATGGAGGTGAGGAGAGAAGCGTAAGACAGCCAACTAGGATGAGAATAGCCTGTTTTCAGCAGCTTTCTAAAAGCCGGTAGAGATTCTGTGTTGGAAATGGGGGAAGGCAGGGAGTTCTAGAGTTTGGCGGCCGCTACCGAGAAGGAGCGACTGCCCCACCTGGTCCTGCGGTATGTTGGAGAGATCAATTTTTTGTGGGAAAAGAATCTCAGAACTCTCCCGGGGGTATACCATTGGAACATGGTTTTCAATTGCAGCGAGCCTTTACTATGCACAGAACTTGTATACCATGCTCAGGACCTTGAAGGAGATGCGTTTCCTAATGGGACGCCAGTGCAAGGCACAAATCCCCTCCCTGGCAGATAGTTGCTAGGAATGTTCAGGATCAACCTTGCTGCTGCGTTCTGAACAACCTGAAGCTTGTTCAGAGAGGTCGCATTGATGTTGAGGTATAAAGGTATATATGTTGGAGGGTGGCCCCGCCACCCTCAGTTAAGGTGACACCAACTCACTGCTGCTGACTGCCCGGGAGGTGATGTTGCTGCCACACCCTTGAGACACAGTAAGCGGCCTCCCAGGAGTACTGAAGTGGCACCTGCACTGCGCTGAACATTAACACTCTTGCTGCAGGAAAAATAAGAGCTTCACCATCTGATCATCTTTTTTCAATAATCTGCCCAACTATAATTAGTTTTACTGACTATTGCTCCAGTAGGCCGGAGGGGAGCAGCCACCATTTAGGATTGGGGATTTTACCCATTATGTCTCACTGCCATGTCCTATGGGAATAGATTTTTCCTTCATGTCTATCTTGTTGAAGCCAGTGCTGCCATCTACTGGGCCCTTCACATATATCTGAGACTCTGGCAGAAACTACTGCAATACATATAAACAGGGTTTAGGAAGGTCTGCTGCTGCAGAAACAGAAAATGAGCGGCTGGAAATGACGAGCTCAGAGCTCTAGATTGAAGACTATTGCCAAAAGGACACATTTCTGTTTCAAGCATAAGAGAGGCAACTGCTAACTGCACCCTAGAAATAAATAATTGAACCAGCAGTCCGGGAATTTAATCAGGAGACTAGAACTGAGGATATGTAGAGGCGTGTGTGTGACATCGGACTTCTTAGTGACATATGATCGGGATCATACTACAATGTGTGACTGTTGGATGAGGTGCACCACAATATAGGTCCACGACCTCCTGTCACCTGGCCCTGTCCAACCCTACCAAATACCACTAAATAAATGCCTAAGAGTAAGGCAACCAGACAATGCTTATTTTCTAAAGTTCTGAACCTAAAAAAGAAATCGACTGACGCAGGTAACATAGTCATTTCAAGGGTAACCTTAGACGCACTCATGGTAGAACTTGAAAGTATATAGTCCTCTATGTCAATCAGAGAACAATCCACAGACAACTACAATAAAGAACTGAAGACTCTCATTAGTGAGCTGGCAGACACAATGGACGGGAGGGTATAGCTCTGGAACACCCAGAAGTAACTAATGGACCTACAGCATAGAGGCCACAGGAACTACAAATGCCTTTTAAGGGCCCTAGAAACATCAGACTCGCAAGATATGATCACCTTCTTCCTGGCATTTATTCAGCAGTTAATGGAAATAGATTTCAATCCACCACTGGAATTTCAGCTCTCCCATATGGCGTTGACACACAAACAGTCCATGGAAAATTCACCAGTAGCAGCTCCTCCGCTAAGGCGGAGGAGTGTCGCCCCACTGCTCGTTGAGCAGTGGAAAATAAAAACAAAATGATAATAACAAGAAGTTATTATCATTTTATTTTTCTCTGTGACACCAGCCAGGTCTGGCGGGGCAGGGCTGGGGTCCCTGCCATCAGAGGGAACAGGAGTGGTTTCTACTCCCTCCCTAAGTGCACATGACTGCTTGGCCGGCCCTCTGGGGCCAGCCAAACAGTCATTAGCACTTGGCATGTTCACCACTGGGCTGTGTTGCACAGCCCAGTCGTGAACATGCACAGTCTCCCAGGTACTGCCTGAGCAGCCAAACAGGCTGAAATTCACCCTGGCTGATCATAGCCAAGCTGCTTCACTTCCAACAGGTAAGAACAATCATCCAAGTGTAAAAGGCTAGGAAATCACCCTGTTGGTTAGTTGTTCCTATGAAACACACATTATATAACAGAAATCTTTGGTACTTAAACCGCTCCTCAAAAACAGCATCTCCGGTATGGCCTGCTGGATCCGGCAACCATAATCGTCACAGCCAATGGTAAGACAAGAGAATTTGAGGACCAGACCAAGCTAGAACAATGGCTGGAGCACAGGCACACATCATCTACAACCATGAACACGAGTCCTCAATCAATGGAACTGTTTGCCCATGTAACCTAGGACCCACATGCAAACACAGAACGTAGACAGAGACTTTAAAAGGAACAAAGCCCTCTCAGCCACAGACAGCAATAGGTCTGCCTTAGACTCTTACAATACAACAAAACAATACAACACTTCTAGAAGATAGCCTTTGTAGCCCTGGCCAGATCTTAATTGAGGACCTCAGGGCACTGAAATTGGATCTTATCAACTCTATATCAACTCACAAAGCAGGTCACCTCTTAGATTCGATCCTCTCCAACTTAAAACATTACGCGACCGCCCCTCCTCTGCCGCTTCTGTGGTCGGATCAAAATGCAGTACCATTCTCTGTCCAGACCTGTTTGGCTCAACCTAGAGGGAGGGACATATCCCAATCTGAGACCAGAGCTTGCTCGAGACTGGACATCCCAATCCTCAATAGCCAACTGAGGAGCACAATGCCCAATTTAGCACAGGTGGTTAAGCTATTTCAGCCCAGGATTGATGATTAGTTGGGGGACTCACTGGATATTGTCCAGCCAACTAAACTGAGTCACACAACCAGGTCTCACCCATTTGACCCATGATTTACTGAGGTACTACGAGTAAAGAAAACTAGATGTAAGGGTCTGGAGAGGGCCCAGAGGCTCATTTATGAGGAGGATACTAAATACAAATATAAAGCGGTACTGAGAAACTATCATGGTCTCTGCAAAGCTGCCCAGGGCCTCTTTCTACTCAGACCAAATCACCTCAGCCCAGAATTGTCCCCAAACTCTTTTTAGAGTAGTCAAGGAACTCTCCAACTCTAATAATGTCACACCAGCACTGTCCCAGTCTCAGTGTGAGGAATTTGTGCTTTTTTTTAAAAAAAAGGTGCAGGACATCCAACTCTAACTGACAGCGAACAGGAAAGATGCCTCCCAATCTAGCATCAGTCTTCCGTCTCCTGTCTTCGAGAACCTGAACATCTCAGTCACCACATTTGCCCACCATACACTGAATTAATGGAACATGCTGGACCTACCTCAATTCATGTCGCTGGTACTGTCTATAAGATCTGGCTCCCCAAAAGATCCTTTCCCCCTAGCTAATCTCAGGACCCTGGATGCAGATTTCATTTGGCTGCTGATGGGACTCCTCATTTCTTACTTACAGGAGGGGCACATTCCAAAGCAATGGAAACATGCCACGGTTTTGCCCCTCTTGAAGAAACTTAAATTGGATCTTTTCAACTGATCCAAATATAGACCGATTTCTATGCTCCCTATTCTGCCTAAAATCAGGGAGAAAACGTGTCAACAGACAATTCTCCTTCTTTGTGGAGTCCAAAATGCTTTACAACCATCTCAGTCAGGGGTTAGAGTGGAACACAGCACTGAATCCCCCCTTCCAGGAGCCACAGAACACCTCAGACAACTCCTCGACGAAGGCGAGAAGGCAGCGCTGATTTTACTCGACCTCAGCACTGCCTTCGATACTGTGTCTCACGCCATGCTTTTAGATATACTTGCCAAACTAAGATCCCCAAGGAATGGCTTTATACTGCATGGCATCCTTTAACAAGGATTGAACTTTCTAGGTTTCCTCAGTCAGCGCCTCATTCACACGGCATGCCCTCACCTCAGGGGTTCCTCAAGGTTCAGCCTTAGGTCTAGAGCTATTTAACATCTATGTCCGCCCGCTGGCGTACCTGGTTGGAAGCTGTGGCCTCATTTTATTCTCCCACGCGGATGATACATGATTTATCTTCTCTCTGACATCTGCTCAGGACCGCAATCCTGAGGCCCTGAGCTCCTGCTTGGGCCTGGTTGCCTGGTAGATGGATAATAATTCACTTAAAGTTAACGGAGACAATAACGAGGTACTGGTTTTAGGATAGAACCCATCCCGATTCCCTTTGGGGGTCCATAGCATTGGCCAGAAACCTTGGGTGCTCTTCCCGTTCCGGGAACAGTCCAGCCCGAACTGCCAAGCCATGTCTTTCCTGGACCGGAAACATGAGGCACAGGGTCAAGACTGATTTGCATATGGCTGGGTCTGAACTGAGGTGGCGAAGTGAGCTAAAGAATGATGATGGATTCAACCCAAATCTGTGACTGGGGTGAGTGTCTGAAAAGTTTCAGCGCTCCGTCCATCATCTCCTTGTGTTTGCTTTGTCTGCCTTAGTTGGCAGGGTATGCCCAGACGTGGGTCCCTTGCTCACTTTATCACTGGATTCAAGCTAGCCTGGCTGATGAGGGCTGTTAGCCCGAAACTGGTCCCAGGATGCTTGTTTCTGGTCCAGGGAAGACATGGCTTGGCAGTTGGAGCTGGACTGTTCCCATGAGCCACAGGGTCAAGACTGATTTGCATATAGCTGTGTCTGAACTGGGGTGGTGAAGTGAGCTAAAGAACAATGATGGATTCAACCCAGATCTGTGACTGGGGGTGAGTGTCAGAAAAGTTTCAGCGCACCGTCCATCATCTCCTTGTGTTTGCTTTGTATCTTTTTAAGACCATCAAACATTTCGGCAATGTAGACGATTTCATTAAAATTGTCCAGTGGTTATATACAAGCCCTACTCCACAACTCGACTTCAAGGGATTTATTTCAAAATCTATTTCAATAGCCAGAGGCATGAAATAGGGTTGTCTCTTGTGACCCCTTCTTTTTATATGAGCTCTAGAGCTCTTAGCGATCTACTCTTCAACAATCGTGATAGGAATCAACATGTTAGCTGGAGATAACAAACTGCTGTTATATGCAGATGACATCCTTCTGGCACTTGCTAAGCCATGA
The DNA here is from genome assembly GCA_963921515.1 of Calotriton arnoldi. Taxonomy (NCBI): domain Eukaryota; kingdom Metazoa; phylum Chordata; class Amphibia; order Caudata; family Salamandridae; genus Calotriton; species Calotriton arnoldi. The sequence continues at coordinate 29,062 of CAWUFW010025571.1, forward strand.
ACAGTACTTCCAGTATTGATCCAAATCATAGACAAATTTTCACTCTTCTCGGAATACAAAAACTGAAGCCATGCTAATGACCCCACATACTCACTGACATGCCCTGGGTGCTCTTCCAGTAAAACGGATCCCGACTGGATTGAAATGCCTGGGAATTCTAGTCAGCTGCAATTTTTTCTCTATGGTGCACAACAATGTGCTCACTTTATTTGAAAAAAACAGGCAAGACTTTAATAAGTGGACGTCTCTGCAACTTTCGCTTTGGGGGAGAGTCCAAACAATCAAAATGGTGGTGGCCCACAATTTAATTTTGTCTTAGGCATGTTACCGTCCAAGATCTCTACTACCATCCTTAAACTGCTAGAGTCCATCAAACGATAATTTATTTGGGGTCAAACATCACCGAGACTAGATGCACAGATACCATATGTTGCCACCACTTCCGGAGGTCCTCCCCTACCAAACATGCAAATGTACTGCTGAGCATTCCACGTTTCGCAAACGACTTATCATTTAAACCCTCAGTGAGAGACACTGTTCTGGGCCCGACTAAAACGCAACTTGCCCATGGGTGCTAAAGGCACGTGCACTGGCTATCCTTCATGACACAAGGAACATATCCGGTATGAAGAACCACAGGAAACGATGGAATGATTTAGCACTAGCAAAGGTGAAACTCTGCCTTCTTTGAGGGTGGAAAATATCTACTCCTCCTACTCATGCAGATGGATGCTATGGCGATAATGACAGCTCATGAGCATTTGGGGCTTGATTCTTAAAGGTAAACGTACACTTTAGAATAAGTTTACTATTTTTCTGTATTCACAAACTACGTGTGGAGATTTATAACTCTGCACTCCCAATACTTATGTTTGTGGAGTTCTCCACACCTGGAGACTCTGTTGTTGGGGTGGAGAACTCTGCACACGTAAGTATAGGGAGCTCAGATTTATAAAACTCCACACATAGCAATTATATTTTGTTGTATGTTTTGTAGTACTACAAAATGTACTACAAAGTCGAGGTTGAAAATCAGGCGTGTGATCTACAGACTGAATGATTAGTTTCATATATTTGATGATTTTTGGGTGACTTTTTCCTTTTAAACACTGATAACGCAAAATGTCTATTGGTGACTGATAACATTCAGATGGTGCACTCAGTTCAACTGTAGTTTCCTGGTACTCAGGTAAGACCCACCCAGTGGGACAGCACCGTTGTAACAAATTGACTATATTATTTTAAAGTCGTTTATTATCCACACTGTAGGTGACCTGCACTTGCTTGATGTAGCATTCTTCTTATGAAGGGTTGTTTTACTGTTTTTGCAATAATTTAATGATGTTACCCTTCTTAGGAACTAAACCATTGTCTTTGCTTGTATACATACATGAAGATGGAGTAACTTATATATACCTTAGGCCTATTACTCTTCTCCCCTTAGCTGGGAGATTGTACCGGACCATATTGCTGCATTCTGATTATCATTTGTGATAACAATAATAGAAAATATTTAAACAGACCAAGTATTAGCAAGTATTAGTTTGTAGAAGCTGGTGCGCTGATGCAAATTAGCATCCAGGATCAACAGATTGGGAACAAGCAACTTTTTTAATGTTGTGTTTCCCTAATATTTATTAAAAAACAAACTTCACCATTGAATTGGATTTTTAGTAACTATCAAAAATAGTTGTTTCACTATTTTTCTACCCGGTCCCATTCCTGAGATAAGTTATTAGTATTTTAACCTATACTCTGGTTTTCTACATGGGACAGCTAGATTTTAGGGCCTTGCCACTTTAGGGATATGTTAACATTCATTTTCCACATGTCCCACTTTCAAATACTATTCACTGCACCTTGTGGACTACAAGGCCTATATAGGGCGGACTTGCTAATATTTAAAAGGGGGACTTTTACCTGTCAAAAAGGGTTATTTTAACCGATCACTCTACAGGGTTTTCACTGCAGCATTCAGACTACAATGATAGGCAGGAGGCCATGTTTTCTTTTGTAACACTAGTGGATGACACAATAAGTGCTGCAGTGCACAGGTAACAGTTAACTTCTTACGCTATGGGTGGATTTAGGCACCACATACTATGCCTTTATAGAAAGGTTAAATATTCTAATCAGTGGTGTAACGAAACATAAGGGGGCCCCCTACAAATTGCATGGAGGGCCCCCCACACTCAGGTTCCAGGCAGGAGCTCTAAGGCCAGGGGCCTGCCACCCATTCACAGTGCTGGTGGGGGCCCCCTGGAGCTTGGGGGGCACCTCACACCACAGGGGCTGTGGGGGCTATTGTTACGCCACTGATTCTAATCAGGGATTGGTTAATTTCTCCATAATTTAGGGGTCAGAGAAAATATACTGGGTGCTTCTTTACAGTGCCCCAGTGTGCAGAGTCTGAAAACCAGTAGTAAAATAGCGTCCAGCAAAAGGAGAATTTCCTGCACAGAAAATGCCCATGTTCCTTATTTTAGAACAACCTTCTGAATTGTGAACATCCAAAGTCAGATATCCATTCCTGAATATCTGCAACTTGCTTCTACACCTCTTGCACCAGCTGTTGGCAGGCTGCACTAAGACATATCTCGGTTCTGTATCAGCCGCGGGAGCCAACTTCTGTCAGTCAGTGTTTAGAGGAGTCAGGTCCTAGCCAATTGCACTGATTTTATGTTCCAGTGCGGTCCTCACAGAAAGTGGCAAGAGCCCTTGCCAGTTTGATCAGCTTTCATCTCCTCTTCACCTGAGCTGCCATATATTTACTAAATACATGCCCACCTAAGATGCACTCACAGGCTTCCCCTGCCAGGTCATAAAATAGCTGGCCCATTGATACTTCTTTGCCACTCCTATTGCATCAGCTAGTGTCTTCTTAGGGCTAAACTAAGAGGCTGATCATGTTCTTCTAATTAAACCAGTACCAGTTCCAGGTTAGTGCCATCATAAGGTAAGAAGCAAAGGGTCCAACAATCTGTCACCAATAAGGGCTTAGTTGGTTGTACAATCTCAACCAAAGAGGACATTACCAACACCCTGATTGATTCCTCTCCATGATCCCGGGGGTAAAAGATATGAATAGCAGAGTTAAATGTAGGATGTTTCCAGGATTTCAGGAGTGGCGTGACAGCTCATAAAAACCTCTAGTGTTTGGACATCTTGCTTACTACACCCCCATTTAGATAAAATTTAATTTGATTTTTACCATTTCACAGTGCAGTTGCTACATGCTCTTTGAAGTGTATGGTTACTCAGTAAAGATTCTAATGTACTCCTTGCCTGCAATCTCAGATACTTCATTTCTCCATCAGAAAACCTAGGAATAGTTGGAAACCACATGCTAATGTATAATGTAAGTTTGTTTTCCTACCAGGTAGGTAGGCCTTGTCATAAAATAAATGTATGATATTGTTGATGCAAAGTACCAAACTTTGAAAAACAAATAATCCTCAGAATCTTGTTGCACATGTACACACTGTAAGTTACAAAATTCCATTATCAATTTAGTGCAATTTAACTTGCAAAGAATTCATAAATGAAGATGAGAGTTGAGGGCAAAACATTTTCTCAACCAAAACGCTGTGGTCCTCGTAGGATCTGGGAAGACCATTACTGGTTGTCTCAGCATCCAGGAGGAAGACGTTATGGCTTTAATGGTAGTGAAAAATGTGGGTTTAACTGTGCGGAAAACTAATCAAACAAGCATTAGCAACGCCAATAGGTCAGGTTCGAAAGTGCTAACGCATGCAAACTCAGATATGAACAAATGCTGTATTAATATGTTAGTTCATTAGAGCTATAGGCACCTGCTCTGACAAATCTTTTTCAGCATTTTAAGTAAGGTCTGAACAATTCCAGGATTCAAAGTTATGTTTTGATAAAAAGACAGGACTGCCAAAAGTCGTCACACATAAAATGATGCCATTTGGAGATTGAAAGTGTGAATATATTTGTGTGACAGAATGTGCTTGGTTTTGTGTGTATGAAAATGTGGTGTGACAGAGAGGTTTGTCTATGAGTGAGTTTGTGTGAGTGCATGTGTGAAGGAGAGAAAGACTGGCATCCCAATTGAAGTTTAATTAGATCATTATCATGTTCATATTGAATTAACGAAAATATGTACAAAGTCCGTGCATTAACAAATGCGACTATGAATGCTCATGGTTTATGGCATTTTGCTATTACAAAGCAAAGAGGCCCCTGTGAATAGATATACCAGCAGGTTCAGGGGAATAATAGCCTTATACGAACAGAGCAAACCCTGCCTGGTAATCAAATGTAAACAAAGTACAGAATAATGTATCAACATAAGCAATTAGTCACAGTACAAACCACAGAATACAAATCCCCATTGATCTCATAATACAATTATTCTCATAAGAGTAAATATTTTGTATTCACTCATTGCTATTAATCACATGAATTAATATTTTCTTTTTAGACAATAAAAAGACATCTAGAATATATGCATAGCTAAATAGTGAGATTTCTGGAAACCCCCAAGAACATCTACAACCCTCAACTTACATTCGCTCAAAACTCATACTCAGACAGAACAATCATACTGAGTCAATCCCACACTTCAGTCATTCAAACATCAAAATCACAATTTGATAAAAACAACCAGAAGGACAAATGTTAAGACCAGGGGAGGAATCAATTAAACAATAACATATCGTTATTCAACACGTACTGAGTATTCAGATAGTCAATGACACTGAGTTTCTTCATCTAATGGTCCTCCAATTAAATAGATATCCTGATCTGAATGGCTGTGATGTGACTATGAATGCTCATGGTTTATAGTATTTTGCTGTCATGTACTAATTGTTACAAAGCTGATTAATTTAAAAATCACATGTATGAGTCATTTCTTCTTAGGGGCTTATTACGAGTTTGGCGGTCCATAGACCACTGTGTCGGCACTGGTGGTCCGACCGCCATGATCTCAGTGGTCCGATCACCGTATTACGAGTTGGGCAGATTGGATTAGCAAAGACTGCTGCCGAACCGCCAATACTGCCAGCCAACTCTGAGCACGGCAGTCGTAGAGCGGGCCTATGAGGCTTTGGGAGACTCTGACCACCAGTGAATCCACCCACCCAATTATGAGTTGCTTTACAGCCGGCATGACAGTGGCGGTCCAACCACCACATCTGAGATGGCGGAAAGGGAGGGATATAAGGCCAAAACTCACCTCAACTTACCTCTACATGTACTGTACCTCCATGGAGCCGATCTTACACATTCTGCCACTACTCTACCTGCTCAACCATGTTCAAAACCAAGTCTGGCATGGACAAAATCGACAGCAAGTCATACAACTACCTGTTGCCTTTGACTCCTCAGGAAAACAATGCCTCCCATGGATCAGCCAAGGGAGTTGGGGTCCCTAAATAATTAGCACATGTACAGGGACCCTGCCTGGGATTGCTTGTTAATGTTCATCACATCTTTAGGATTCCCTCAGAGGCAAAAACATTGGTACTGCACAGGCACACTGTACACAAAGGGACATGTATTACAAAATTATTTAAAGGGATAGTGATGCGTGCATTAATTTGTGTTCCACAACACCACCTCCTCATCAATTTTCACATGGACTGAGGGGGCATTGTCGTCTTCCCTAAGTTGGCATGAGCACGCTACTGACTGTGTGCTGCTTCGCACACGTTACTATAAGAGCTAATTTTTCATAAGATTCTCTTGCAACTTTTACACAAGATTATTCAGTTATTTTGTATGCACCGTGAGTTCATGGGATTTAGTCTGAACATTGTGTGCAAGGTCGAACAACAATGCCCCTTATTATTCTGTTCTGGTCAGGCCCTTGCACCTAGACAAAACAAGCAAATGCAGCTGTAGTTTGGGAATACGTACTTTGGTCTTATAGAAATACACGGATAGGTAGCTAACACTTGGAGAGGGAACTTTCCATGGAGAAGAGCATAATGGCACCTGTGATGTAGATCTACCATCTATAGTCTGAGGTACGAGGTCTGCAGATAACACCCAGAGATCTTCTAATATATATTCATCTTGCTTTTGTACATGGGGAGGGAGGTTAGGCTACCCTGTCGTATATAATGACAGCACCTTTTATGATTTACGCACTAATTGCTATGCTGACTGTATTTGTGTTATGCATTTTTCTGCTTGTTGTGACATGTATACAGTATAATAGAGCACCTTAGTTAAAATAAACATTTTAAACTTTACCGTGTCTCTGTCAGATCTTGATGTGGATGAATACAAGAGTGGGAGCGAAAGGGAGTGCCTTGCAACTGCGATTTCTGAGAGAGTCGGGAGTGTTGTGTTCTGGGGTACCTCATCACTTGTGTCTTCGGGGGTGAGTAGGAGGACGAGTGAGGCACTATAGCTCGTCAGTCCTGGGCTTATGGGTGCTAAGGTAGGATGAGGACTCAGTCCCTACCTACCGCAGCCCTATAATCTGATGCATAGTTCTGTGTTTGCGCAAAATCCCGCAACACAATATCATTCTTATCAATCTCTGTCACACATATCTTTTTTCCTTTCTCACTTGTCTGCCATGACACGACTGATCTACACTAGTCATGCAGCTTACCATTTCTCAAGTGCTGCTAAAGTGACATTGAATTGACTACAACTACCATGAGGCCTTGTGTTTGAAACTCTGACCAAGATGCTGACACACTCACATTGCACACGTCCCAGGTCAAAGAAACATCAGTATGGGTGTGTCCTTAAAGTGAAACACACCTTCTCTGCTACAACTCTGTAGTGGACTCTCACACATCACCTACACGAAAATGCAATGTCAGTCAATGGGATTACATAGAATCAGTGTGAGAAACATTCTAAGGGCACAATGGAAACACTCTCTGCAGAATAGCTATGCTTCTATCAGGGGAATCCTGAAAGTCTGGGGCCCTGGGGCACGGTACATTTTGCACATGTCTAACAAACTCATGTGCACTGGACCTGGGAACTGAAGTATATCAGCGACAACCAATAGAATCATCAAGTGCCAGGCATGTGTAGGCAATGGGCAAGTGAAACTTATGAAAGCAAACACAGCACTTGCAGCATGTGGTACACATCGTGATGAAGTAGCTACATGGTACACACTGCAAAATTGACACATGTTCATGCAGAACTACACAAAGGTATGACAATTTGACACCTCCATGTGTGGATACATAAATATCTAACTCAACGCACCTAACACATACCCAACCTACATCAAAGGGAGAAGGGCAAACTGAATGAAGTTGACGGTGGCCAAGCTGAAACACTTACCACATTGCATGTCATCCAATTCAATGTCTGCTCCATCTTGATGTCAAACCACATATACACCCATCCAACATTTACCCTTAAAAAAAAAAAAATCTGTATTTGTAAAGCGCGAACTACTCACCCTTACGGGTCTCACGGCGCTGGGGGCCGTCCTGGAAATTAAGTGAGCTATTGCCCAGAGTCACATGGTGCTGAGCTGCCGCCGATCGAACCGTGAGCCCTGTGCTCTGAAGTCAGCTGCCCTGGCCGCTGCACCACACCTCTCCCTTGTGCTGTCTAACTCCAGCACTGGCTCCAAGGTCACATCATACAAACCACTTCAACTGGATCAGCAATTAGGGATCAAACAAACATCACTGTACTCACACAACACTAACTATACAAGGACATTAAATAAATAGGAAAGTAATGGCAGGACTAATGTCTTCCAAAAAGAAACAAAGGCCAATGGCCAGTCCATTAATTGTCCATTGTGCCACAGCACAATGCTGTACCACCAAACTTGCCCTTACTGACACTGCCAGGGAAACCTCCCCAGGGAAAGGGCATCTAGTGGGCATTCCAGGCACCTCAATGATGTTATTTGGGAGAGCTGGGGTCGGTATTTGGAGGGTTTGAGCTGAGTTTAGGATGGGGGGAGTGGCTGTGCCAGAGCAAAAGGCAAGAGCAAACATAGGGCTTTCCTTGGAAGCCTGGGGAGGTGGGATGACAAGGGGTGGCCTTTTGGAGGTATAGGGAATGCCAGTGTGTTTTGGGTGTGCCTGTTGTTGGTGCAGGTGTGTGTGAGTCTGATGTACGTTGTGTCTGTCTTGTAGGTGTTCTGTTGTTTGGGTGAGATTTACTGTTTGCGTGTTTTCTGGGTGTTTGCTGTGGATGTGCTGGGTATGTTGTGTGTCTGGACTGTTTGTTGGTGTGGGGTATGTGGGTATATTTGTGGTGGGCCTGGTGAGGTTAGTGAGTGTCTATTGAATGGTTTCATGCCTGGACTTCTTGCTGTGTTTTGGTGGGTTTGCTGCGTGTGGATGTTGTTGTGGGTGAGTGCTTCAGCTTGGGTTTGCTGTTGACAGGTCTGGTTAAATGGAATTGTGATTGGAGAGAGGCAGAGATGGGGTGGAAGGCTGGGGTGGGTTGAAGGCTGCTGTTAATGAGGAGGCCAGAGCCTGAAACGACCTCTGTAGGTCAGACATACTATTGTGAATGCCTTCCAGGTAGTCCAGCGTCTGCGTCTGCTGTCTGAACTGCCCCTGGATGGCATACAGCAGTGCAGTCTGCCCAACAGAGATCTGTCTCAGGAGGTCAATAGCCTCCTCACTCAGAGCCGCTGAGGGCTCAGGGGGTGAGGTGCCTAGAGCACAGGAAATGCTGCCCTTTTTAACGGAGCAGAGCTGGACAACTTGGTGGGGAGCAGCAGGAAGAGTGGAGATGGAACGGGCGATGCAGACAATAATTTTGTGACCATAGGTCATGTGGAGTCCGCCACCACTAGGGAGTTGCCACAGGAGGTCAACTCAGAAGAAGATGATGTTGAATTATGCACCTCCATTGAACCCTCCTCACCTCTGGCCACTGCCTCCATCTGTGTTAATCTCCTGACCAGAAACATTGTTGCCAGGTGCATCACCAACGTCATCGGCACGGTCTCCTTTGCTTGCCTCCGTTGATGCTAAAAATACAGTTGAAATAGGTGTAAGACATCTGTGTAAACCCATTGTATTACCAGCTCTTACCAATAACATTATCAAAGGGGCACGGATCACTCCACCGACAAGGTTTCCTAAAACATGCAGGGAGACAAGGTGGCCCTAAGTGTTCTGTTAAAAGTTGCACAAATATCCATAGTACCAGACCCCACCTACAGATAGGGACATCCCCAGTCCACCTTGGTCCTGGTGGGAAGATCATCCTCAGATTGCATATCTACAACTCAATAGAACAGTGAAAGTCTTAAGAGGCTCAGGTAATCTCCAGTCCATGAATATGAGGTGTCACTTGTGTCTAAAAGGGGAGGCACATTATAGTACCCCAAATGTTTTGCACACACAAATACCAATGTATCACAGTGTTTAAATACCCACATATGACCACACTAAATCTGCATGTCACTCCATGATGCATGTCATCAGTGAATGCACCTTCAAAAGTCTACATGTGTAGTTCACATAACTCTGCACACCCACATCAATATCATTGATGATCAATTTGTGAGACACAAATGTAAGGGTACATACCATGAAATAAATACCCTAAATAATTGGACTTGATTAATAAGAAAGATCTACGTCTCCTCATATGTCTAACAAACCCACCCATGTCTACACACTCCTGTCTGTGTGTACACATCACCTGCATCCCCAGCCTGAATGAACATTGTCCTTTCTACATTGGCCACCACATACAAGTATGGAGGACCCTAACCTTAAGCTATCTAGACCCTTACATCATGTAGCATACCCTTGTGCAGATGATAGCACAACAAAATAAAGCTACACATGCCATCATGTAGGCACAAATACTGATGGCACCAGTGTTGTTTGCCATCTCCTAATGCAGTACATACCCCACTTACCAAGGCCAATTTATGGTTCATTGTCTGTATCCTATGTGCACTGTATGCCATGTCACAGATCCCCAGGACAAGATATACAGTATTGGGGGAGCATCACCCCTGACACAAAGAAGACAGGTGGTCTGTGTGGGACAGCTGTCACCCACAACATCAAACATATGTAGGTAACTGTCACATTACTCAGCCATGTGTCTGTACAACTCTGAAGCTAGACATGTGACTTGACTCAGCTTTGGATCTGGTCCAAAAGACATAAGTCTTGCTGAACCATCAGCACCTATGACAAAACCTACACATGCATCAACAATGCTAATCCTTAGGATGATAGTAACCTACAATGTTGATGGGGAAACTGTCGCTTGTTAAAGGAGGAAAATGTTAATGCATAATGTCTGATTCGGCCCAATACTCACCCCCTCCTAACTGCTGTTGCCCATCAAGCTCTGGATAGGCCACCGCCAGGATGCCGGCCTTTAGGGCAGTCAGTATCCGGTGCATGCCCCTACCATGTAGAGAGGACTTCCCCACCTGGACCTCCACAATCTTCTGGGTCCAGCGTCTCAGGTCCTCCTACCTCTTCCTGCAGTGGATGCTGCGCCGGCGATAGATCAGCAGGGACCACACTTTCTGGGTGAGGGCTTTCAACAATACCTGCTTCTGATGAATGTTGACCTGTATATATACAAGAGATTAAGCAAATCATTGTAACTGCAAGTAAATGGATCCATTTCGGAGTCACACACAGTTTGGAGACATCTAGCACAACCAAGTGACAATTCTTAACACACTACATGTGTACTACTCACATGCTTAGCACCACATATAGGGATATACACACTTTTCTAGTCATCAGCGGACTATCCTCAATCCTGATTGTGTCCTACACTGACAAAGACAGCCCACTAATACCATGTAGGCCAGGGCCATCCTACATGTAGTGTGCTGTGAGCTACTGTGGCACACACCACACCATTCAGACTTTCTGAAGGTTACCCCACTTGTGCATGTTTGTACACACCCTGTAACTGCCAGGCCCAGTAACAACATACATACAGTACATACAGCCTGACACCATAGTACATATGATTATCAAAAACAATGGCTCCTGTGGACTAATGGCAAGAAAATCTCAATAAAATAACGCACTATGGCAATGTAATGGGTTATTGTGATGCCAAAAAGAAGGAGTCGAACACACCTAGATTAGTATTTCATTCATAATTCTTGTTTATATAGTTCTATGAAGCAAAATTACATTCATGACATTTAACAATCAATTGATTGTAGTGAGTGGTGTCCCAGTGAAAAAAGGGAACCTAAACAAATAAACCTAAATAATTTGTGACATATTCGTGACATATATACAAGATTTCCTATATTTCATGAAAGCGACCATTGAAAGATACATATTATATAAACCACGCTTTTATACAATGATAGTGCTGGCTTGTAATGATTCGCTTTGAAAAACTGTCGACGGCGTTTCGACCCTCTGTGCAATGTAGGGTCTCTTCAGGAGCTAAGATAGTAGGGACACCCGAAGGAAGGGTTTGCGCAGCCTCTTGTGGAATTTGTGGCACCGTGAGTAAAGTGAAAAGGAAGGATACTCACATGGGACCCGGCCGGGCACCCATGTGAGGGTAGCTGTCGGCTGGCAAAATTTGGTTAGCACAATAGGAGGATTCCGCAGGTATGGAATAGAAGGGCACGGTGAGTGTGCAGATCAAGCACGAGCCGATAGGGTTTTTAAGTAGAAGTAGCAGGCTTCTTCCATATGTTATGGCTCTTGATAATTATTTAAGACGGCTATGCGCCTCTTTGTGTCACCAGTTGATAAGTAATGGGGGGTCTTACTCAAGAATCAGTATGTTCATGCCTGCATCAAGGATATCTGTGGAGCAGAACAGCATCTGTCTGTCTGCCTTGGTTCAATGAACCAAGGCAGACAGACAGATTCTTGAGTAAGACCCCCCATTACTTATCAACTGGCGACACAAAGAGGCGCATAGCCATCTTAAATAATTATCAAGAGCCATAACATATGGAAGAAGCCTGCTACTTCTACTTAAAAACCCTATCGGCTCGTGCTTGATCTGCACACTCACTGTGCCCTTCTATTCCATACCTGCGGAATCCTCCTATTGTGCTAACCAAATTTTGCCAGCCGACAGCTACCCTCACATGGGTGCCCGGCCGGGTCCCATGTGAGTATCCTTCCTTTTCACTTTACTCACGGTGCCACAAATTCCACACGAGGCTGCGCAAACCCTTCCTTCAGGTGTCCCTACTATCTTAGGTCCTGAAGAGACCCTACATTGCACACAGGGTCGAAACGCCGTCGACAGTTTTTTCAAAGCGAATCATTACAAGCCAGCACTTATCATTGTATAAAGCGTGGTTTATATAATATGTATCTTTCAATGGTCGCTTTCATGAAATATAGGAAACCTTGTATATATGTCACGAATATGTCACAAATTATTTAGGTTTATTTGTTTAGGTTCCCTTTTTCACTGGGACACCACTCACTACAATCAATTGATTGTTAAATGTCATGAATGTAATTTTGCTTCATAGAACTATATAAACAAGAATTATGAATGAAATACTAATCTAAGGTGTGTTCGACTCCTTCTCTTTTTGACATCACAATAACCCATTACATTGCCATAGTGCGTTATTTTATTGAGATTTTCTTGCCATTAGTCCACAGGAGCCATTATTTGTGATAATCATTTCAGTACCCTGGTTCCAAGTGAGTAGGGTTCCCTTGTTGTTTTTCTCGACCATAGTACATATTGACAGCAAACACTAAGGTCACAATGTAAGGGTTCGCATGTGTCACCCTGACAGATACTACTCTTGTATAGTCTGGCCATGTGGATAACAGAATGGGATTACCAAACAAAAAACAGATTGAAAACAGGAGGGTCCTAGGGAAATTTTAAAGACCACACAGGATTTATTCCCCAGCAGTAACTTACAAAACAGTACGAAATCCTTGGGTCTAAACAGCAAAATAGTCTCAATGTGTGGTGGACCACTACTAAATGATTGTGCCAAATAACAACACAGAATCAAAGGCTATACACAACAGGAATAGCCAGTGGGCATTTCCCTTTATAGGACGAAATCCCTCACTCACCATAGGTGACATGCTTCATCATAGGGATTCTCCTCTCAAAGGAAAAACCTAGTTCCTTTGAGGGCTACAACCCTCTCACTCAGAGAGAGGAGCTCAGGGATGTTTTATGACAAGTAGGATATACTAAATCCACAACTGAAGAGCAAAAGGTATGAGTGAGGGCGCAGCGCAAAAAATAACAATGTGAAAAAAGTGCAATTAAGACTAGCTGGGATACCATACATTGTGTGACAGAGTTTGAGTGGTTGGTACTAGCATCACAGGACATGCCTCCTGCCATATGTGGCACTGGCACAGGGATCACACCCACAAACTTTAGAATACCTAGTTGTATATGTTGCCTTTTAAGAAGCTGATGAACCACAAAAGTCTATTGCTGCACACATAAACAACTTCCATGGCAGTCAAACTGTCATATGAGCATTAAGCCTGTACAATGCAAGCAATCCTGAGGAAGTAAAGGGCCTGACCTCTTTTAATCACACATATCCACAGTGTGGGCCAAAGGAAATGAGTATCAGGTCAGGGGGTGACCTCTGACAACATACAGAATGTACAACATGAAAAGGCAATATGGACAAATAGTGGGAGAAGGAACTCATTTTGGGAACATCCAAGGATCAGCAGAACTACAGGGAGGTAAACCTGTGACTTACAAGCGTAGCCGAAAGTGACTGTGTCTATCAGCCTCTGCCAAGGCCAATGAGGGTGTTAGACCTGGCATCCTTGGCGTGGGTCTCCCTTCCATTTTTTCGTAATGCCTCCACTGTTACCGATATGTTTTTGCTGGACTAGATGCTCATGGGCACTTTGCCGCTACTAATCAGTGCCAAAGTGCAAGTGCTCCCTATCGTGAATTGATGTATGTATTAGTGACTCCATGATTGGATGATTGGTTTACTTGTCAGTCCCTAGTACAGTGCACTCCGTGTGCCCAGGGCTTGTAAATCCAATGCCGCTGGTGGGCTTGCAGCACTAGTTGTGCCACCCACAGAAGCGGCTTGTAAAATGTGTCTCAGGCCTGCCATCGCAGAGCCTGTTTGCAGCCTAGGGTTGCCATGTCGACTTGGTGAGTACACCCACTTACCAGTCCCTAAACCTTCCCTTTACTGCATGTTGGTCAC